>QXTE01000014.1:14987801-15259336 GCA_003942145.1 Platysternon megacephalum | reverse complement strand
CCCCCTCCCCCGTGCCCGCCTCTCCAACCCCCCCTTCTCTGACCCCCTCCCCCATGCCCGCCTCTGACCCCCGCCCTCTCTGACCCCCTCCCCCGTGCCCCGCCCCCCGTACCTGCGGGCCCGTCGCCGCCCGCCAGCAGCGCCCCCAGGATGCGCTCGGACGCGCCCCCCGCGTACATATGGGCCGTGTCCAGCTCCCGGTGCCCCCGCTCCAGGAAGGCCCGCAGCAGCGCCCCGCTCGCCTCCTGGTCCGTGCGGCGCCCGAACTCCATGGTGCCCAGCACCGAGGCCGGGCGCTGGGCCGGGCCGCCCGAGGGTGGCGCCGACTGGGCCATGGCGGAGCGAACGCGGCGGAGCGGCCGGACAGCGACCTCCACCCGCCGCAGCGCCAGGAGCATCCTACTGCGCATGCGCCTCTGGACCCGCCCTAGGGAACGAGGGGAAAGGACTCACTGCGCCGGCGGGCGCTAGGGACCGTCTCCAAATTCCCACCCGAGTGACAGGTTGTTATTCACTAGAAAAGAACGGGGCCGGCTCACTGTGAACCGATACGTTCCCCTAGACAGTGGCTTCNCAGCAAGTTAAAGAAGTATGGGCTGGATGAATGGACGGTAAGGTGGATAGAAAACTGGCTAGATGGTCGGGCTCAACGGGTAGTGATCAATGGTTCCTTGTCTAGTTGGCAGCCGGTATCAAGTGGAGTGCCCCAAGGGTCGGTGCTGGGGCCGGTTTTATTCAATATCTTCATTAACGATCTGGAAGATGGTGTGGACTGCACCCTTAGCAAGTTTGCAGATGACACTAAACTGGGAGGAGTGGTTGATACGCTGGAGGGTAGGGATAGGATACAGAGGGACCTAGACAAATTAGAGGATTGGGCCAAAAGAAATATGATGAGGTTCAACAAGGACAAGTGCAGAGTCCTGCATTTAGGACGAAAGAATCCCATGCACTGCTATAGACTAGGGACCGAATGGCTGGGCAGCAGTTCTGCAGAAAAGGACCTAGGGGTTACGGTGGACGAAAAGCTGAATATGAGTCAACAGTGTGCCCTTGTTGCCAAGAAGGCTAATGGCATTTTGGGTTGTATAAGTAGGGGCATTTCCAGCAGATCGAGGGATGTGATCATTCCCCTCTACTCAGCACTGGTGAGGCCTCATTTGGAGTACTGTGTCCAGTTTTGGGCCCCACACTACAAGAAGGATGTGGATAAATTGGAGAGAGTCCAGCGGAGGGCAACAAAAATGATTAGGGGGCTGGAGCACATGACTTACGAGGAGAGGCTGAGGGAACTGGGATTGTTTAGTCTGCAGAAGAGAAGAATGAGGGGCGATTTGATAGCTGCTTTCAACTACCTGAAAGGGGGTTCCAAAGAGGATGGATCTAGACTGTTCTCAGTGATAGAAGATGACAGAACAAGGAGTAATGGTCTCAAGTTGCAGAGGGGGAGGTTTAGGTTGGACATTAGGAAAAACTTTTTCACTAGTAGGGTGGTGAAGAACTGGAATGGGTTACCTAGGGAGGTAGTGGAATCTCCTTCCTTAGAGGTTTTTAAGGTCAGGCTTGACAAAGCCCTGGCTGGGCTGATTTAGTTGGGTTTGGTCCTGCTTTGAGCAGGGGGTTGGACTAGATGACCTCCTGAGGTCCCTTCCAACCCTGAGATTCTATGATTCTATGATCTTGTGATCCCAATAGCTCCGTTTTTAAAAAAGTCTCTGTCCCTGGTGGTTGCAAAGGAAACGTCCCCAATATAAAGTGAGTGTGAAGGGATGCTGTGGTGTTCGCCTGAGTCTGCAGGCAGCCTGAAAGGTTAGTCTATAAGGTGCCACAGCTGCTTTTACAGATCCAGACTAACACGGCTCCCCCTCTGATACTTGAAAGAAAGGAGAGAGGTGTGAACTGCCGCAGGCACCTCCATGGGGCCTTTAGCCCCAAACGCTAACAAAGACTATGTCTTCTCTGCAAAAAGGTGTGTTTTTACAGGCTCTGGAGTTGGGGGCTGGGATGAGGAAACCAAACGTTTTTTCTCTGTCAGCTGCCAGGGGATGGCACTTCACATTTATCAGACACCTGTAAGCCAGTGGCTGATACAACAAAGAGAGCCCCAACTGGGTCCAGGGACAGCACCCTGGTAGTAAACCGAGCACCCTTCCCCTCCCAGCACTTAGAGGTGGTGGGGCAGGGCTCCTTGTCAGGGTGTTGTCCTTGGACCTGTTTGATGGCCCCCACCCCCATCGCGTTTCATATTTATGGCTAGTTAATAGGTTTGGTCCCCCTGCTCAGAGCAGGCCTAGATGACACATGGTAAAAAGCATAAGGGCCTAGTGCTCTCACTGCTCCTATTGTTGGTAGAGCTGCACTGGTTCTAGGTCAGTGGTTCTCAAACGTTTGTACTGGTGACCCCTTTCACATAGCAAGCCTCTGAGTGTGACCCCCCTAATAAATTAAAACCACTCTTTATATATTTAACACCATTATAAATGCTGGAGGCAAAGCGGGTTTGGGGTGGAGGCTGACAGCTCGCAACTCCCCATGTAATAACCTCGCGACCCCCCGAGGGTCCCGACCCCCAGTTTGAGAACCCCTGTGCTAGAGCAAATGGGGAAGAATGAAAGAAAAACCTCCATGCACGCAGGCAAGGCCCCCAGTAGTGTGTGTAATTCAATTCCTTTTAGCCACAAAGGGACCCCTTTTAGGATACTAGTGGGGGGGGGGGGGGGGGGGGAAGAGAACTAGTCTTTCCCTAGATAGCAGGGGGGGAGGGAAAAGGGATTTTTCTTCCTGGGCTGTTACTGTCCTCAGGAAGGTTTGTGGGCCTAGGCCTGGGGACAGGGAGTTCATTACACCTACCCATGGGTGGATTGTGTGCTGGCAATGGTGGAGCTATTGCCCTAGGAGCAGGTATATGTGCCGTGGTGGGGATGTGGGTTATTGCCCCCTGGAGGTAGGTTACCACCTGGCCGGCAATTGACCAGCCTCACTGGGTTTTTTATGGATTTGCCAGTTGCCAGAAAAATAATGAAATCTGCCAGGTTTTTTTTACGTGGGTCTAAAGATTTGCATTTATTATCACAATACACTGGGATAGCTAATGTTAAAAGTTTCTGTGTTCCCATTTCTGCAGTTTAAGCGATAACAGATCAAAACGGTGGAAAATATAGCCCACCAACATGCAAGCGCACCGCACGTATGAGGGTTTGAGTCACTGTAAGTGGTTGTTGAAGGGCAGGGGGGAGGTTGCAGAGTTGTCTTTTTGTTGGGGGGGGGTGTGCTGGTTGTTTTTTTGCATTTCAAAGGTGGTAACCCTACCTGGAGGGGGTAACTTCACACAGGAGGTGGGGGCTATTGCCCCAGGGGGGATATACGTGCCCTGGGGGTGTGGGTTATTGCCCCTGGATTGGGGTAATTGTGCAAGGGGGCTATTGCCCCGGGGGACTAAATGTGGCCTGTCGGGTGGAGGCTATTGTCCCAGGAGGGGATCTATGTGCCCTGGGGGTGCGGGTTATTTCCCCCCGGGGGGGGGGGGGGAACTGCATGCGGAGGGGCTATTGCCCCTGGGGGGATCTGTGTGCCCTGGGGGTGCGGGTTATTGCCTCGGGGGGGGGGGGGGAACTGCCACAGAGGGGGCTATTGCCCCTGGGGGATCTATGTGCCCTGGGGGTGCGGGTTATTTCCCCCCGGGGGGGGGGTAACTGCATGCGGAGGGGCTATTGCCCCTGGGGGGATCTGTGTGCCCTGGGGGGTATGTGCCCCAATTGCTGCCCCGGACGGGACCCGTGTGCCCCGGGGATCCCTGCCGGGCGGGGAGGGGCGGACTGGGATTGAGGGAAGCGAAGATGGCGGGTCACGTGACCGAGCCTTACAAAGCGCCTGGGGCCGGCGGGGGACAGGAGCCGCGGCCCGGGGGAGGCGCGTGCGGGCCGGCAGCGCATCTGGCCCCGGCCTCCGCCCTCCGAACGCCGCCGAGAAGCCCGGAGCCGTAGCGGTGAGAGGGGTCCGGGCCCCGCCAGCCGGAGAAGGGGGAGGCGGGGGGTGTATCTCCGAGGGGGCCCCGGGAGGGGGGCTGGAGCGCGGCGGGGTTGGGGGCACTGCAGGCGTACGGGGGCTCGGGGGTGCATAGGGATGGGGTCGGAGGCTGGGAGGCAGGTGGGGGCCCGGGAGGGGGGGCGGGGGCGCACAGGGATGGGGTCGGAGGCTGGGGGGCAGGTGGGGGCCCCGGGAGGGGGGCTGGGGGGCAGGTGGGGGCCCCGGGAGGGGAGCTGGGGGGCTGGGGACGCACAGGGATGGGGTCGGAGGCTGGGGGGCAGGTGGGGGCCCCGGGAGGGGGGCTGGGGGGCAGGTGGGGGCCCCGGGAGGGGGGCTGGGGGCGCACAGGGATGGGGCTGGAGCGCGGCGGGGTTGGGGGCACTGCAGGCGTACGGGGGCTCGGGGTGCATAGGGATGGGGTCGGAGGCTGGGGGGGGCGCGACGCTGGGGGCTCGGGGGTGGTGGGAGACGCTGCGCAGCCCCTACATCTTGCCCCACAAAGGCCCTGTCCCTCCCCTCTGCCCCCGCGGCGGAGTCTGGCTCCGGTCCCCGCAGCCCCAGGGAAGCTGTAGTTTGCATTTCTCCCTTTCCTTCTCCGCCTGGCTCCCGACCCCAGCGAGCACAAGTTCCGGTAATAACCCTGCCCGCGTCTGCCTCCGACTGCTTTGGGGGGGGGGCAGTGTCAGTGTCAGTGTCATTATCCCCACGCTACAGATGGGGGAAACTGAGGCACGGGACGTGGTTGGCTCAAGGTCAGTTAGTGACCGCGCACAGGGACAAGAACCCGGTCCCCCAATGCCTTGTCCGCAGGACTATGCTGCCTATTACATACTGACCTGGAGGAAACTCAAGAGACCTATCAGACGTTTCCCAGTGAGGAGCCCCTTTGTCTCTCTTCACCCCCTTTCCAGGGTTCATTGGGTGGTCTCTTCCCCCTGTGACAGGGTCGAGTTGGCATTGGCACCTGGCAATGCGGAGGCACAGTCGATTGAAGTGGGCGAGGGAGGGACGGGAGGGAGAGCTTTCACCACACTAGGCAGAGAGAAGGAGAAGCAGCTGTGAGGGAGCATTGCTATCCCAAGCCAGGGAGAGACTGCACTTTTTGAGCCTATCTCCCACCCCGCTCCTCCTTACTTCAACCCCTGGACATCATGTGAGATCCAACTGCCCTCATGTCCAGTTAAAATTGGGTTGTTTTCAAATGTCCTGTACTGGGCTCTAGCTCAGAAAGCTGATCCTAAAATGTTTAATTCAATGGAAAGTCCTGGAAAACCAAATACATAGAAACTACTGTTAACACAGGAAAAGTGTATCCTTCCCACCCGTGATGGGGAACAATCTCCTGCGGAGAGAACTGATGATCTAACAGGACTGCAGCTGCTATCAATCCATATCCCAACATAATGATGTTTCTCATAGGCCCCCTAAACTGACATTTGTGGGCCTGTGGTGGTTGGGAAATGGGATGAACTATAGTATGATTCCCCCCCAAATTCCAGGATGGGTGATGAGCCCTCTGTCCCTTGGTGCAAGACTGGAGTGTGCATTTTGCCTATCTGCAGAATCTCTTACAGTGGTATTTCTGCCCTGGACCTGCTTTACTAGAAAATACCTAGTGTTCCTGGAAGCACGTGGCACAATTGTAGATGGGAGAAGACCGCTCAGAAGGAACAGGATAAGAGATTTCCACCATTATGGGAAGGCCAGAATGATTTGAACCTCCTTTCCCAATTCATTAGTATTTAATAACCCCTCTTTGCTCTTCCCTGCCCCTTCATCTACACCAGAATTTGTATTTCTAGGTTAATCTTTCCTTAAATAAATCAATTGCTATGTTTCATTTTGCTTTAAGGTTACTTTTTCCTGTCACTGCGAGGTGATTGTGGTTTGGGAGCTGATTGGGCAGTTCTGAATCATCAGAGACGTGATGCTGTTGAAGTTTCAGGTATGATTGTATGTTGGGAGGGGACGTATTGTACCAGTACAGAGGCTGCCCTTGCAGTCTAGATGAGATCCAAGTCTGATTAGACCCCACAGAGCTGTGCTCAGATGGAGAAGTGATTAAACTGTGGCAGTGTAGGCAGCATACTTCTCAGTACCAGTTGGTACCTCCCCTTCGCAGTTACTATTTTTTCCTCTTACAACCGAATGTCAGCTTGATAGATCAAGTGTAGGCCTGGGACTTAAGAGATCTGGCTTCTGTGACTGATTGGCTTTGAACAAGCCCCTGAGACTTCGTTTCAGTTTTCCCATCTGTAAAATGGGAATAGCAATCTCACAGGTATTTTTGAGGTTTAATTTATTTTTGTAAAGTGCTTTGAGCTCTTCTGATGGAAGCAGAGTAAGGTATCATTATTATTAAGTGGGTCACTGTTGGCACATAATGATCAGCTGCTATGCAATCTCCCGCTCATGGGGTGTAATTTAAGTCTTCTGTGTGTGTGTGTGTTTCTGTAAAGCATTACAAACACCACGCTAAATGAGCTGGTGAGGTACCTCTGCTGTGTATGAAATGGAGACTTTGTGGTTAGTCATCCAGGCTTACAAAGAGTAGCCAAAGTGCAAGTTTCAGCTGCTGTACTTCAAGGAACAACTTTGGGGGTCTGTAACAGAGCCCTGCTTGGCTTGGGCATAGTGGTAATAAGAAATGGAAACTTTTCTGACCAGCATCTGCAGCGGAGTAGAGTTGACGATGCACAAATGTATTGGCACCAACTTTACCTGAGCTCATGTCTGGACATGAGTTAAATCTCTAAACTCTGAACAAAGATCCTTTCTCACAGGTATTTTGGCTAGAAAAGTCATTGTCTCTGCCCTCCTTGGGTGATGTGTAGCTAAAGCTTTGGGGACATCTCGGTAGCTCGCATGGCTGTAGATTGCTCTCAAAAGACTGAAAACATTTCCGTCCTCTCATTTCCTGAAAACATTTATGCCTCTTCGCCCTGCTTCTGGCATAAATCTGGAGGGAGAGAATAAGCCTAACTCTCTCCATTGTCAGAACACACTATCCCCACTAGTCAGTGGAGATCTGAGTTAATTAATGCAGGCTAGCTACATGCACTGAGATATGCTGGGGAGTTAGTGGAAGAACGAGTTCCAACAGAAATGTCTCAGAATCCCTAGTTGTGAAATTTTCACCTTCCCCTGTTGCTTTTGGGGGTGTAGGAGCAATTTCTGTGTGATCTGATGCACAGTAGGGACCAGCTCTCCACAGAGTATGTGGTGATAATATACAGTAAAAGCTGTTTTATCTGGCACTTCACCAACCGGAAAGCTCTATAAACCAGCATTTCTGATTGTCCTTGAAATTCCGGTTGGCGTGGGGCCAGCAGGTTGACACGCGGGAGGAGGTGTGGAGAGCAGGCTCTGGGAGGGAGTTTGGGTGCAGGAGGGGATTTGGGGCAGCAGGTTGGGGAGCAGGTGCGGGGTACCAGATCCAGGGAGTGCTCATCTTGGGCAGCTCCCCGCAAGCCCCACCTGTCCCGGCTGCTCCTAGGCGGAGGCGCGGCAAGTGGCTCCATGCGCTGCCTCGCGTGCTAGCTCTGCAGCTCCCGTTGGCTGGGAACCACAGGGGGAGATGGGCTGCCTTGGATGGGGCCTTTCAGAGGGAACAAAGTGGCATGGGAGGGTAGGGGAGACGAGGGAAACATCTCTGGTTCTAGTTCAAACTCTCCAGTATCCATTTGTCTGTTCCCAAAACACAGCGTGACTGAAGGCTGCCCCTTTACTGACAAACGGCCTGAGTTTTCCACAGGCAGATCTTGCCCCTGTCCATGCCACTGCTGATGTCACGCCAGTGCCAGCACTGTCTCTGCAGAGCCAGTGGATATCCAAACAGTGGGCCCAATTCTCTTCTTGCTTATCCTGGGGTAACTCAGCTGGCTTCAGTGGGGTTACCCCTTTCTGAGCCCACAGTGAGCAGAGGATCAGAGCTGATATTTCAATGAAGAGAAGGCAATTCAGGTGTTCTGATTTGTTGCAGTTTGATAAAGAGACTCTCTAGCATGAATTTCTGCACAGCCAGTCAACCAGGCCAGCCTGACAGATGAGCAGGTATCTGATTCAGTTGTTAAAAACAACAAACCCAGCCCTTTGCTTTTTCTTTTCTCTGCACTGACTCTTCCTTTGGAAGGAAAATAAATGAAGTCATAGGGAGTAGGAGGAAGAAATAAATATTCCGTAGCTGCAAAGGGGCCCCCTTGCTGTCTTGCTGCATCTCTTATTCAGTCATTACTGATGAACCCAGGTGACCGGGGCCAGATCTACTTCCTACAGTCACCTGACTCTCCTAAAAAATCTGTTTTAAAGGCCCACTCTTGAGCATTTGGTTTGGTGAGAAGCACAAGCTGAGCGAGGGGATGTGTGTCATAATCCCGTGTGCTACTGGAAAGACATGCCACGTAGCCCTTAACTTTGTTTATAGTCAACTTAGTGCTGGCTTGACAGTTCTGGAGACTGGTCTACTGATAAAGGAATTCAGTCTGTGATTACCTCTCCACTAGACCACTAGAGGCCCATTAGATAGTAACTCTTTAATTGCAAGGTGAGCCAGCTTTAAACCAACAAACTAGAGCTCAGAGGAGCCATCTGGTCCCTTGTTGTTGTTGTTAATACAGGCTCTTTCCTTCTCCCCATTTATTCCAACAGGTTCAGTGTCTGGCTCTGGATAAAGAGATCCCTCCTGCTGTCTGACTGCTGCAGCCTCCTCCCTCAAGGGCTGGCCCCTTGCTGACGGTGCTATGGACTCTCAGCTTTGGCAAGGTTCCCTAGGAGGGAATTTCTCAGACTGTCCCAATGGCTCCCAATGGGTGTGGGATGTGTTCAGTGAGTGTGCCCAGGATAGCCGGGACTTTGCCAGTATTGTGTTGGGTCTGGTTTCCATCTTCTGCTTTGCAGGATCTTCCTTACCGTAAGTAAAACTCTTATGCTGCCAGGCCAGGTGCATGTCCTGTGTGCCCAGTGGAGGGGATTCTAGATCTGGCTGGAGTTTTTCTTTCTCCATTTGTGATGGCTTCCAAAACATGAAGCCAAGAGCCTTCACTGGAGATCTTGAGCACAGCCACTTGACTTGCCCTAGTGAAGGACTTGACTGGCCTTGGCTTTAAAGGGCTGGGTTTAAAATGGGGAGAGGGCTAGTGGAGACGGAATAGTAGTTCAATTTACAGCTTCAACTTTGTCATCCACACAAAACAAGGCGTAGTTCGTTGCTAGTGCTGCTGTGTGCTGTTAAACAACTGTAGTGTTCCATGCACAAGGTAGGTGTATCTCAGTGGTTGAAGTGATTCCTTTATGTGTAGAGTTTGATCCTGAAGGAGCCCAAAATGTTATGCAAAATTGTTAAAAGGACAGACTGTAGATTGGATGACACAAGGAAAATGCAGAGGCTCTGAGAGCTTTTTCCATTTCTAAATGTACAGTAAGGTTGTTTCACAATTAGAGAGGCAGTTACTCTAATGGAACTTCTGCTTATGCATAAATTGTGGTTAGCAAGTTAGCATATAGCCGATCAGCAGGGTCGTCTTCCCACCCCCCCCCACCCCACCCCATCAGACTGACATGCAGATCACGTGTACACGAGAACCTCTGAGGGAAGCAGTCTGGAGAGGCTGAGCTCAGCAGTCTCTTGGAAGATGAGTTTTGTCCGCAATCCACATGGAATGGGAGGTGTGGTATGGCTGGACTGTCATATTAGGGCTAACCCACGGTGACTGTTCCTAAACCAGGAAGTGACTCATTCTTAAGCGTAGGAATGCAATCCATCTGCATACAATTGATGAGCATGTCTGCATCGCTCCTGCTGTCCTAGACACCCCTATAAAAGGCACAACAGTCAGATTTGGAAGTGGGTCAAGGCTGGGTGCTCGCTGTAAGTGGAAGGCATGTGTCACTACCTTGCTAGCTGGTTAAACCCAGTCTTTCTGGCCATCAGCTCCCAGCTACGTCAGTGATAAACTACCTGCTTAGCCCACTTGGACCAGGGTGGGTAGTGATTGACTAAGCTAAATAATAGCTAGTGACTCATGGGAAGCAAACTCTCATTCTCTGCCCTCGTAAGGCAGGATCTCCAGGAAGGAGTTGATGGTTCTGTCTCCCACAATAGTTTAGTTCTTGTTTTTCAGGGGGGAGTTTTCTGCCCACATGCAGGAGCAACTCTTCTCACTGCTTTCACGTGTGGCTTTTTTGCCTCCGTTCTAGCCTTTCTATGAAGAGTCTGTGGCAGGTTCTAGGTGTGGCAGGTTCTAGGTGTGACAGGTGCTAGCATGCACTTACGTTTTGAAGATCCAGGCAAATATCTCCCCAAGTGTGCTAGGCACCTGGACAGTGAACTGGCTTACAAAACCCAAATCCATAATGGGTGAGATGCTACTGTTGCCAATTAATCCATCAGGGACTATCAACACCCCCTATCCATTTTCACCTCCTAAGCCTCCCCTCCCATCCCCTCAAAAGCTGGGAAGCGGGGAAATGCCATCAGCACCTTGGAGAAGACCTGGCACAATGGTATCTGATCACTCTGTCCCAGCATGTAGACTTCATCCCTTCTTCTCCAAATGTAGGTCCCCCTCCCTGTCTTTAGAGAGACCAGGTTGTTCCTGGCCCCTATAGCACTGGTGCAGCCCCATCTCAGGCCAGCTGTCCCTCTTTCAGGGGCTTGGAGGAGGTCAGGTCAGATCTTGGGGTGATGCCAGCATCCTGGGCTAACAACTGCCCTCAGTGGAATCCATTCACCTCCCAAACCATTTTAAAGCTGTACTCTCTCTGCCCAAGGCCTGTCCTTTGGCTGCAAAACCTAACTAAGTGGGTGGGTGCCAATCAGCACTCTGAGCAGGACACCTAACATCTTATTCAGGACAAAAACTGCCTAGGGAGGCAGCAGCAGTTAGACTTGGCATAGGGCAACTTAGCCCAAGTCTTTCCATTGCTGTTACCCAGTGGAATGAAGTGTGGAGACTCCGAAACGTATCCAGGAAGTGGTAGATGCTCCTCAAAGCGTGAACAGGGCATAACTCTCCCAGGAGCATTGGTGTCTGCTCCAGACCAATAGAGAGCGTGGCACAGAGAGAGAAGTGAGTTGTTTGGACAGTGACAGCGAAGCTATTGGAAGACATGCAAGGGATCCGATCTAGGCTCTGCCATGCCAACATCTAAGTCCCTGTTAAAGATCTGCTTTGGTCAGACTGCGTATAGTGAATCAAGTTCACTTCTATATACATTGCTGATTTCCTTTTTCCCAACCTCTGATAGTGAGCCGATTCAGAGCAGGCAGCACTCTTGGTCAGGGTTCCCTCTCATTTTTCCCCACACATGTGCGGAATGAATTTTGTTATGTGCACCAATATGGAGGTGAGGTGTGACAAAATTCATGTGGTGGGGGTGAGGCCAAGGGGTTTGGAGTGTGGGAGGGGGCTCAGGGCTGGGGCAAAGGCTTGGGGTACAGAGGTTTGAGAACTCCGGCTGGGAGTGCAGGCTCTGGGGTGGGGTTGGGATAAGGGGCTCAGGTGCCCCTCCCCTGGCTGTGACAGGT
The DNA here is from genome assembly GCA_003942145.1 of Platysternon megacephalum. Classification (NCBI taxonomy): domain Eukaryota; kingdom Metazoa; phylum Chordata; order Testudines; family Platysternidae; genus Platysternon; species Platysternon megacephalum. The sequence continues at coordinate 15,247,785 of QXTE01000014.1, read as the reverse complement.
CTGGGTTCGGGCTGCCCCTCCCCCGGCTGTGGCAGGCCCTGGCCGGTTGGGTTCCCTGAGTCCCTGCGCGGCCACACAGCTTATAAGGAATTTAGCTCTTGGTAATGTTTGGGAAGTGCCTAGCATGTTACTTCAATCAGAATAAAATACCATGGGAAGCAGGGATCTGCGCACAACACACCACAACTTAGACTTACAATAAAGTGATCTAGCATTTTCCATCTCTAAAGCCCTTTGCACAAATAGAGGGTGACAACCTGTTTTGAGGGGGTGGGAGACAGAAACTGGGATGCCTCTATCCTAATCCTCCAGGCTGCTTCTAAACAAACCAAGGAGCTGTCTCAACTAGACATTGAAGAGCTCAGGGCTCTTCTCGTGTAAGTGGGAGTTTGCCCCAGTGTCCCGCCCCTTTCCTCTTGTTGCCCAGGGTGCTGCAGACAGACCTCGCTGCATTTCACAGGGGCTGTAGTAAGTTTGGAGTGACGGGGGCTAGATTAGCCCAGCTCAGGGAACGTTCAGTTACCTGCTGCTCCAAAGTCAGCCAGAAGAAGGCGCTTAGGGCATTGGTTTAAAACTAGAGGTTCAGCCCATTGAGGGGCTGCCTGGGGACCAGGGGCAGGGATCTCTGGTTAGAGGTGAACAGCCCATCAACCCAGCTAAAGGGTGAACAACGCTGCACTGGAAACTAGCAGGGCTGCTGAACACCTGGAGCTGTCTAGTGGAGGGGAAAGTTCTTGCTGCAACTTTCACTGTCGTGCCTGTTATCGGACTTCAATATTTCTGCCTGGGTAGATTTAAGGAGGGGATGGGGACAGGCTGTCTTCTACGGTAAAACCTGCCTCTTGCACATTGGGGTTTCTTTCACTTTCTCCTTCCCCCCCCCCCCCCTCGCAGCCACACCCTGGGATGCCTGCCTTGAGTGACTTCCAGTTTCCATTGCCAAATGAACTCTTGAACCCATAGGGATTTGGCTGAATCAGCAGATTGTCAGCCAGACCTACTGAGCTGATAAATTACCCAGAGAAGAGTGAGCAGGAACCATGCTCTTGTCTGATGTGCATTGCCAGGCTCCTTCTGTTTGCGGATTCTGATAGAAGCCTTTCCTATATGCTGTGGGGCAGCTTAATAGGAACCAGTGTATCCTCAGGGCCAGCCCAGGAGGGTTCGAGCAGGGGGTTTGAACTGCAAATCACCTGTGGCTGCTGCTGGAGGTAGGGGATTGGGATCATCAGCTGATGCAGTCTTATCCTCTGCAGTGAAGCGCCAGATACTGAGAGTCAGACTGAACAGGCTTTTTGCTGGCAGTGAACAATAGCTCTTCATCTCACAATAGGCTAATGCAGGGCAACCTGCTTTTTGAGAAGGTTGCCTATGATGGGAAGCTGTCACCTTGTACTTCCTCCTACTGCAAAGTATGGTAAATCTGCTCTCCATGCTGACTCAAAGGGGGAGTGGCCATGGAGGTGTAGCCCCCCATCCCTTCTCCACATGCTGGCTTCGAGATTTGATCAGACCCAGAGCAGCATTGTTGTGCCTGGCTTGGTAAACTGAGACACCGAGACTTGTTCAAGATCATACAACGAACTGGTGGCAAAACCAGGAATAGAAGCAGAGTCCTAGCTCTCAGGCTATTGTTCTAACCACTAGACCGACCATTTCCCTCGTGAAAGTGAGAGGTGGATAACGCTATGCACAGTGCAGGCAGGTGGTGTGCAAGCATCCCCCACACAACTCTGCCAATCCTCGTGCACCACCCCGGATAAGCCTGAGCTCTGAGAGCCCTGCTGTTGCTGTCTGGTAGACAGCAGCGTGGCAGGCAGCAGTCATGGGCTATGTGAGTACGGTGGTTCTGCTCTGGATTTCCCACAGCACAAAGGCGATGGTATTTAACTTGGAGTGGAGAGAGTGAACTTTTGGATTAAGCCAGTTGATCTAAGAGACTCTCCATACCCTCCTTCCCTTCCCGTGTCAGCCCTCATTAATAGTTGTGCCCTCTGGGGTTAGAGCAGCACTCACTGACATGCCTTTGGTTGGTAGATCAGCAGAGCCAGCTTTCCACAGCCTTGACAAGGTCCTGATTAGGGGCACAAGAGGAAAAAATAGCAGTACTAGTCCCTCCAATGATGTGGGGTTTCAAGGTTCTGCATTCTTGATGTATGTGACTTCCTGTAATGTAGGCTGTGGCAGTGAGGGGAGGGAACCCACTGAAAGCTCTCCTTGCAGCTCTTCTTCCTGGTCAACCCACAGGTGAGTCTGTGCCTTCGGGCTTGTCTATATGAGGAAACTTACCAGCAGAACTGTACCGTAAAGCTACACTGAAATAGTTTTGCTGATAAATTTCCCTGTGTAAATAAGCCCTTAGCCTGGTGCTGGTTTGTACTCCTCTACTGAGTTTAAAAACTAACATAGCATCCAGATCATCAGGGGGTCCCACATTCAAGGAACCGCTGGCCTCTGCTCCACTGGGGTACTGATGAATTGATTGTGTAGATCTGACTCTCTCTCTCTCTCTCTCTCTTTCCACAGCCAATATTACCAGGCCTGTAAAACAGGTAATATGGACCAGGCTCTCTCCATATACTTCCTGCTGGGATGGCTAGGAGGAGATTCCTTAAATCTAATAGGCTCTTTCCTGGCCAATCAGTTGCCACTACAGGTAATGATTTAGGTTTTTCTATGTGATTTGAGTTTGGCTGGCAAGGATTAGTGTCTGGATTCTCTGTGTGGGTGGAGGGGAGGAGCAAACCTAGCTCCGTGGTATGACAGTGACTCCCTAGGCAATGCTCTGTGTGTGTGTGTTGGCGGTGGGGTGGGGGAAGTGAGTGGAGTTAGGACACTTATTAAAAGAATGACCATGATTTTGCTTACTGTTCTACCCCTTTTTTTATAAGGCAAGATGGTTATAATAACTAGAGATGGGCCTGAGCCATGCAGTTGGGATCTGGAGCCAAAACTATCCAACGTGCAGGCGTGTCTGGCTCAGGGCTTTTGCTTCGTACTCTTCTCCCTGTCTGATCAGTAAAGATTTGACCCAGGATAGAGGCTGCTGTGCAGTCTGGGACTCTGGGTCTAAGCTCTGCCAGCATCTTGCTCTATCCAGCGTTACAGGCAGCTAAGATCAGCTGACTTACTTTCAAATTAATTTCTTGAGCACATGGGCAAGAAACGTCTCTTACCCTATGGACTTTCTGAAGGATGCACTGAACCAAAGAGAAGCCCCTGAGTTTCTGGAGGTTGTCTAGGTCATGGTTGTGGTCTGAGGGAAGGAGGTTTTGCTCTGTAAGACCAAGAGATGTCCCAATGTCATGCACAGTCTGTCTCTCTCTGATGCATTTTTGCGGAGATAAAGGAAGAGGGAGGCACACGTCAGGACCCTAATAGGGCCCTGGGTGATCACTACTTCCCACTACCCAACACAGATGTAATGAGGTTGAGTAGTGCCTGTATAAGAAAAATTAAAACTACTGATTATTCCCCAAAGAAGATTTTTAATGACTTCGACTATAAAGGCAAAGACCAGCACTGAATAAGAATTAATATAAATGGCAAGTTATACTGAAGACAAGCACAAGTACATGTAAAGTTATTATTCATTAGCCATTTACTACTATCTTAACACTATAGTATCGATACGACTTGAGATCAATTCTGCCCGAGCAACCAGACTTCTTTACTCCACAATCTTACCCTGCATTTGCCCTAGAATACGTTACCCTTCAGTTGGTCGTTTTCCGCACTGGCCAGGTACAGACGGTCGCGAAGTGCACGTCCCTTCGGTTGAGGGGGTGTGGGTCAGGTTTCCCTTATGACCGAAACACACACACAGAGTCCCGTGCCTTCGTACTTTTTATCTGATCTGTCCGCCATGTCTTAAAACAGACCGACCAATTAGGGTCAGCCAAATCTTTATTGTGGTTAGTGTTGTCGCCTCGGCAGTATAATTTATGCTCGCTTAGCTCCTTGTGTTGCTTTGACCGTATAATTTATACTTACTTACTTTTCTTGTAGCCAATTGTTTTAATTGTGGGTTAGACAAGCTGTGCCCGGGTGCACAGCTTATCTCACCTTATAGGAGTTAGAATGTGTTATCTGATTGCAGCGCGTTTTGACCACAAGTCTTAGCTTACTTCTGCAAAGCATGCCCTTTTTACCTTTGCAAAGCATGCCCTTTTTACCTTTGCAAAGCATGCCCTTTTTACCTTTGCAAAGCATGCCCTTTTTACCTTTGCAAAGCGGAAGTTTAAGGCCTAACACTGACAATACCTTTGTTCATTTTGCGTTTGGCAATACTTTTGCTCAGAGATTAATCACAATTTTCTTACGGGAGGCAAGGCTACTTGGTGAAAATCCAGGGCAGGGCATCTTTTTCTCCTGCTAGATCAGGGTGGTGAAAGTGCAGCCCCAGAGTTCTACATTATCCCCATTTTACAGATGGGGATAGTGATACTGACCTCCTTTATAAAAGTGCGTTGAGCTCTACTGATGATAAGTGCTGTGTAAGAGACCGGGATTATAACTATTACATTGTAGCTTCCCTCATTCTGGATATGGCCTGTGGAGACTATAAGAGCCAGTGTGCAATGTCTCTGGCTGGATCAAGGGAGGGCCTTGTAGCTGCCATTAGCTGATCCTCTATAATCAGACTGAGGAAAGCTGCTCAGTTGAATAGTCTGGGGGTCCATCTGTGGATGAGCTAAGGGAGGCAGTTCTGTCGTATGACTGACGATTGTGTTTCCTCCTGCAGGTTTACACTGCCATTTACTACGTGCTGGCAGACCTGGTCATGTTGTCTCTCTACCTCTACTACAAAGTCAAGAACCAGAGCAGAGGCTGTGAGTTGATGGTTACAAACACAATCCAGCAACACTTAAATTTTGCAAATGCAACTTTGAAAGCTGCTTCCTCCTGCAGTGGCACTAATGCTGATGGCTGTGGGAGGAGCTCAGGCAGCAGCCTGCTGGGCTTAAACATCTTTCCTGTTCAGCCATGAGAGCACGGCAGGGGTATGGTGGCCAAAGGACACCTCAGGGTAGCAGTACCATGAAGTTACACTATTACAACTGTTAGCAATAGGAGGGCCCTCTTTCTCACCAGGACGAGCATCTGACTTCTCTCATGAGATTAAGAAGCCAAATAATTCCCAAAGGGCTCCAGGCTAGAGCCAGCTTAAAATCCCCTAAACACTAATGTATTGACAAAGGAATGCTGTAAACTAGTGAAAAATGACTGGCAACTAGACTAGCAAGTGAAACTGTTTACTGGGTTCAAGGCTTGCAGCCTAGCCTGTAAACATGGAAATCCTTGTGGAGCTGGAGCTCTAGCTATTTCTGAGCTGCTGTTTATCCTGGTAAAGAGTCTGATCTCTTGGCATCCTGGAACTTCCTTAATCTGCCTCTAAGCATAAACAAAAGCTATATTGGCCTAGGGCAGTGGTTCTCAACCGGATGCCTGCAGGCCACCTGTGGGCCAATCAGCACACCGCTGTGGCCCATGTAACATCCTCAGGGCCATAGAGGTAGTATGTGTATAATATAATAAAATTGTGTGGCTGCATCCCACGTAACACACAGAGAGCTGCCTATGTGACCCACAGTGGTAAATAGGTTGAGAACCCCTGCCCCTCCCAACATGCTATAGAAATTCCACAACTCACCTGTGTCACAACAACTGTTTTTCTGCATATAAAAGCCAGGGCCGGCATTAGGGGGTACCAAGCAGGGCAACTGCCCATGGCCCCATGCCACAGAGCCCCCCGCAAAGCTACATTGCTCAGGCTTCAGCTTCTGCCATGGGTGGCAGGGCCCCAGACTTCAGCCCCGTGCAGTGGGGCTTTGGCTTTCTGCCCTGTGAGTCTAATGCTGGCCCTGCTTGGTGGACCCCCTGAAAGGTGCTCGCGGCCCCCAGGGGGCCCCAGGCCCCCTACTTGAGAACCACTGGCCTAGGGCATTTCCTGCAGTATTAATGGCCGTTAGCTGTGCTTTGGGTCCTCTGCTAATCCCCAAACACTACCCTGTGTTTTGATAAGTATTCAGTGTTTGAGTCCAAGTGGAACTTCTCCACAGGACTTGTTTACAGTAGAGTTAGACATATATAGTGTCTCTTTCCCATCTATGTTCTAGCTTTGTCATTTAGTACCATATGAAAATTAATAAAGCCATAGAAGAACCACTAAGAGGAGGAAACAAACTAAGAAATATCTTTAAAAGGGGTGAAGGGTTAAAACCCAACCTGGTGATGTGCAGCTTAGCAGTTATTGCAGTAATGCCTAGAGAGAAAGCACGTGCACATAACAAGAAATAACCCTGGCCTCCAAAGAGTTCAGTCTAAATAGACATAAGAACGGCCGTACCGGGTCAGACCAAAGGTCCATCTAGCCCAGTATCTGTCTACTGACAGTGGCCAATGCCAGGTGCCCCAGAGGGAGTGAACCTAACAGGCAATGATCAAGTGATCTCTCTCCTGCCATCCATCTCCATCCTCTGACAAACAGAGGCTAGGGACACCATTCCTTACCCATNGGGGGTGGGGGGGGGGGGGGGGGGGGGGGGGGGGGGGGGGGAGGTTGGAGAGATGAGGTGTCACAGAATAGAGGCAGAATTCAGAATAGATATCGGGTTTGATAGATGCTTTTCCTTACCAAGTATACATTCTGGGCCTGAAATTTCTGTTACTGCCCCTTTCAACAGTGTCACTTCAAAGTTCAAGAATTTTTTTTTTCCTCCTTAGATAGAAGGGGGGCGTTGAAAAAGAGAGAAGTAATATGGCTCCATCAGGACTTTTTGGTAACCTGAAATATATAAAAAGAATCCAACAAAAAGTGGAAACCTAGACAAATTGCTTAAGATGAGTACAAAAGAATAGCACAAGCATGTAGGGACAAAAATCAGAAAGGCTACAGCCCAAAATGAGTTACATCTAGCAAAGGACATAAAAGGCAAGAAGAGGTTCTGTCAATACACTAGGAGCAGGAGAAAGACAAAGGAAACTAGGTCTTCTATTTAGTGTGGAAGGAGAGCTAATAACTAATGACCTCAGGAAGGTTGAGGTGTCTAATGCCTATTTTGTTTCCTTGCTAAAAAGATTAATGGTGATTTAGATACTCAACAAAATTAATATTAACAACAAAGGGGGAGGAACGCAGCCCAAAATATGGAAAGAACAGGTTAAAGAATATGACGGTAAGTTAGATGCATTCAAGTCAGCAGGGCCTGATTAAATTCATCCTAGGTAGTTAAGGAACTAGCTGAAGCATTGGTATCACTTATCTTTGGAACCTTACCCATCCATGAGTTCTCAAAAGAACTCGAAGGACAAACATGACATCTGTCTTTTTAAAAAGGGGAACAAAGAGAACCTGGGGAATTGTAGACCAGTCAGCCGAACTTCAATACCTGGAAGGATAGTGGAACAAATAAACTATCAGTTTGTAAGCACCTAGAGGATAATGGAATTATAAGGAATAGCCAGCACAGATTTGTCAAGAACAAATAATGCCACACTAACCGAACTTCCTTCTTTGACAAGGTTATTGGCCTAGTGGATGGGGGCAGGGGGGAGCAATAGATGTGAGATATCTTGATGTTTAGTAAGGCTTTTGATAGTCCCACATGACGTTCTCATAAGAAAACTAGGGAAATGTGGTCTAGATGAAATTACTATAAGGTGGGTGCACAACTGGTTGAAAGGCGCTATTTAGCAATGGTATTTATCAGTGTCAAACTGGGAGGGTGAATCTAGTGGGGTCCTGCAGGGGTCGGTCCTAGGTCTGGCACTAGTCAATATTTTCATTAATGACTTGGATAATGGAGTGGAGACTGCTATAAAATGTGCACATGACACCATGCTGGGAGGGGTTGCAAGCACTTCGGAGGACAAGATTAGAATTCAAAATGACCTTGACAAATTTTGGTCTGAAATCAACAAGATGTACTTCACTTAGGAAGGAAAAATCATAACGTATAACTACAAAATGGGGAATAACTGGCTAGGTAGTAGTAGTACTGCTGAAAAGGATCTGGAGTTATACTGGATCTCAAATTGAATTTGAGTCCATATGTGGTGCAATTGCAAAAAAGGCTAATATCATTCTGGGGTGTATTAACAGGTGTATGTAAGACATGGGAGGTAGTGTACCACTCTGCTTGGCAGTGGTGAGGCCTCAGCTGGAATAATGTGCCCAGTTCAGGGTACCATGCTTTAGACTCTCTCCAATTTGTCCATATCTTATCTCCTTTTAAAATCTTCTCCTGAAAAGTTGTGAACCCAACATGACAGCACTGTGATAAAGCAGGAGAGGCAGAAAGAAAAGTGCCGCTAGACTTGTCTATTTCACAAGAGCTGTGCAGAATCGGGGCCTTAAGTATGTGCTCTTGAGTGGTATTAAGACAGAAAAACCTTAAAGGGTTTTTTTAGTCTTGGCAATGTTCCTTTTAAGAATGTTAAGCCCAGAACGATTTCCTTTTTCATAGTTAATGAATTGGATTTATCACCATGAGATAGCAAATGTGGTTTTTTTAATCTCTGAAGTTACTTGGTACTAACTATACGACCACAGGCTTGAAACCAAGAGAGTGCCTACAGTGGAGCCGGAGGCATGACTTCCTGCTTAGACAGACGTATCCACACTGGCACACTATTAAATAGAAGTGTAGCAGAGGCAGGAGGGGCTATGCGCTGTTTGCCTAGGGTTTCAGACCGGATCATAGTTGGGGTGGCTAGCCTGTTCTGCTGCCAGGCCTGCACTTCAGTTTCTAGCATGCTGGGTCAATCCGAGCTAGTGTGAGGGTCTCTCTCGTCAAGCTGGAAGCGACATCTTCCGGCTCCAGGGCAGACATACCCAGGATGAAACAATGTGGATTTTTTTTAGAATTCCTTTTAGTCTACAGTTTTTTTCCTTTCTTCACCAGGAGGTCTTGTAATGGCAAAAGGAGGGACCTTTACTCTTTAACTTTTGATTAATCAAATATCTGCACGGAAGGCAGGCGCTGCTAACCTGTGATGTGTTTAAATGTCTGCCACATGCATTGCATAGCCCTTCCCCAGTGTCAACATGTGAGGAATGGAACTTGGTTATGGAAGGCCTGCCTTCAAGAGAAATCTGAACCTGCCACTGTGGAACTGATGCCTCCCTCTTCTGTGGGATGGCACTGGCCCTGGTTTTTCTGGAGGTGATGGGATGCAGATTTAACTGGAATCCAGGTTGCCTCACGTAGTGTCATGGACATACTTGCTCCCATTCTTTGGTGGCACTTTGTAACTCACCTCTGCTTTCTCTTTCCAGTCTCTGCTCCAATTAACGCAGCCTTTGCCTTCGTTTTTGTGGGAACGGTGTCAGCAACATCCTTGCTGGGCAGAGCTGACTCCACAGTTGAAACGGTGACATTTAAAGGGAGGACTCTTCTGTCTGCCGCAGTGGATGCAGCTGGATGCGAGGTGAGCCCCTCTCGATATATGGGGGCAAGGAGGAGGCTGAGGATTTGTGGGAAAGATGAATAATCTGTTTGAAATGGGAATGTCCCACAGAGAGGGAGAGCTGGCAACCTTGTCATGTGACAGTTTCAGCCAATAGCTAGCCAGGCAACTCAAAAGAACTATTGACCAGGTGGAAAGACAACAGTGCATACCTGGGTTTAGTCAGTCACGTGACCTCACTTTGCCACCAGATGCCTGTAAATCCAAGGGTACAGTTCTGCATGTGCCTTGTACAATGCATAACAGTTCGGTGTTTTATGTCTTGCCCTGCAGCCTTTCACCAAGAAGGAAATCATTGGCTTCACTGTTGGCTCTATCTCCTCCTTGTTGTATCTGTTCTCCCGAGTGCCCCAGATCTACACTAATGTAAGTGCCCCACTGGAGGTGGGGATGGTAGCCCCAGCGGCAGGTTGGATATCTTCCCCTGGGGAAGGTGAAAGGAGTTCCCTTTCTGCTGAGATTCCAGAGCTGGGAGTAGGGGAGTGTCCTTTATCCCTAAGGGCTGCTGATGCAAGAGGCAGAGGGCTCTAGACCACTAACCACTGTGTTTCCAGAACCTTCCCATGGGCCATCTCTCTGTATTTTTCACATTGGGTCCTGATTAATTTAACCTCTTGACTTCCATGCAGCAGCTCTCTCACCTTCTGGTTAAAATGTAAATATCCCATTGTGAAGGTGGGACTCTAATTTTGCTTAATATTTTACAACTGGAGCTGGAAGACTACTGGTATTGAGCCCACTCTATCATTTAGGACTCCTGTTCTGGTGGGTATCTTTGTGGGGAGGGGTGATGAACAAGGGATGCAGATGCTGTCCAATTCTCTGGGATACAATTCCCATTTTAATTTTCCCTGCTCTTCTTGAAGCATCTACTAGGATCACAGCAGAGCAAGTGACCCTAAGCATGCCAACACTGTCTAAGAAGCTTGTCCTTCAAACAGTGGATACCAGCACTCAATAAGCTGAGTCATCTTCTAGATCCTCCTCCCGTTGCATATCACCTAGGAATCCATGCCTGGTGTATCTAGAGTATTTCTGCTAGCAGGGAAGTCTTTATTCTCCAGCCCCTTCTAATATGGCTTCCTCTTCCAGTTCAAGAGGAAATCTACCGAAGGGTTGTCGTACTTTCTTTTCGCTTTGGTGATGCTGGGGAACTCGCTGTATGGAATAAGTGTGCTTCTGAAGAACCCAGACCCCGGGCAAGCCGAAGGCAACTACATCATTCATCACCTCCCCTGGCTGATTGGCAGCCTGGGGGTCCTGTCTCTTGATGTGATTGTATCCTCTTCTGGTAATGCTCTCTGCCCCACCCCTCCAAGTTTCTGTGGTGTTGCCAGCTCCAGTTATTTGTAATGCTCTGCACAAATAACCATTAAAAAGCTGGTCTCTTCTAGGATGGTGGGTGGGCAGGGCTGTTCAGAGGCAGATTTTTGCTGATGCTGTTACACAGCCAACCCGTGCTTTGCAGCTCAAGTCTTTCCCCCTGTGTTAGTGATCTCTTACAATAATGTTGGAACAATACATGCTTAGTACAGTGTCCCTGATCCTCATTTGGGGCCTCTGGTCACTACCCTAATGCAATAAAATAATATAGTCCTTTATCTGTAGATCTCCAAGAGCTTTACAAATGAGGTAACCATGATTATCTCCATCTTACAATGGTAACCATGCACCTGTTGCCATAGAAAGTACCAACCGACCTCTATTTTCCCCCTGGCACTAAAGGCTTTCTCCCTAGGCAGAGCTACCTCATTTCTCCTATCTAGACCTTGCTGTAAAGGAAATAAGACTTAACACCTCCTCAGATCTCCTTCCAGTTCCTTGCCTATCGGAAGAGAAGACCTCGCACTTCTGATGAGAGAGAGGCCTTGCTTGGCAAGCAAGATGAACCCCTTGACAGCTGACGAAGGAACTGTCCCCAAGCAAGAATGGGATACTGGTGAGAACTCTGGCTTCAAACTAGGGCACAGCGAGTTGCCATCAGGTTCCTAGACCTGTTTTTGGGCAACTCCTGTTAACAGAAGAGGATGTAAGCCAGTGTGCGGAATGATGCTTCCTGCGGAAAGTGTTTGGCCACCTGGCAAAGGACTTACCTGGTAGATCTCACCTGCTTGTAGTGATGACTCAAAAGGGATGAAATATTGTGAAATTTCTGTACCTGGATCATAATCACTTTTAAAAACTAGCTGAATTTGATTCCACTTTCCTTCCTCCTCTCCAGAAGGTTGCCCTGAGTCAGCTCTGCAGCAGACATTACTAGCAAGAATGAAAAATCTCTAGGGAATGGAGGGGAGATGAGGCTGTCTCCCTTGCTGTTTTAAGCCAATGAACACAGATGCTGTGAGCGGCTGCCATTTAACTTCACCTTTAAGGGTTTATCCACGGTGGCTCCCTTTGCCTATATGAATAATGTTGCACATTCTTCTGGCAGCTGAGGCTGGGAGTGAGGCCAGTGCTGGGGTTGGGGAGAAGCATTTTAATACACGTGTGTATAAATATTTTATTTAAAGATTTTGGCAGCCAACTTTCTAGAAAAATAAATCTTTGTCCAACATGCCTCCCTTGGTTTTTATTTTCTTGACTCCCAAGGACACTGCAGTTTTGGCTTGTCTCCATTCTCTCCCATTTGTACAATTACTCTTTAAAATGGTCTTGCGGTGTGACTACCCCCTACTCTTTAAAATGGTCTTGCAGTGTGACTACCCCCTACCCATGGCCATTCACTTTCCCCTTGTGAACTTTCATTTGGTCCTGGCTGTAAGTTTATTTCACATCCATTCTTGCTCTAGAGGTAAGCTTTTTCCCTTCATTTCTAAAGCAGATATGCTGGCAGGGACTACCTTAGCTGTCTGCCAAGTAAGATGGATGGTATATCCCCACCTACCCCTGGTTTCAGTATTCACTGCCCACTGAGAACTTCTGCAGGCAGCAGATGCCTTCTAGCAGGATGGGCCTACACCAGTATTTCTCCCATGTGGCCACCAGAGGCTTTTCTTGTGGCCACAGCCTCCTGGACTTGGGGAGGGGGAGAAAGTAGTGGCCTGTCTCCCAGGGCTGCCAATAAGGGTTGGGTCCTCCCTTCCTCTGTGTGCCCCCCCCCTCCCCCGAAGAAAAAACACTGGTGGTGCAGGCAGCTGGTGAATTCCCCACATTTCCAGGGGTGTGTGGGGGAGACTTCATCTATGCAGTGGCAGGCTCTGATTCCAGGCTCCAACCCCAGGCTCAGCTCCCCCATCCTTGGCCCTGGGTCTCCCTGCCCATCTCCCCCAGCGAGGGTTTAATTTGTCCCAGGGCTTGCTGGGGCTGAGTAAGTCTGCTGTGAAAAGTGATATTAACAAACGTACAAATATCACTTTTCACAGTAGCAGACTTACAGCTAGCAAGTCTTTTTAAAAAAAAAAACAAAAAAAACCCCCAACATGCAAAGCACCTTATTTGTGTTTCTATTCTGTTTAGGTCCAGTAAAGAATAGACAACTGTACATTTTTATTACTGAGTCTGAAAGAAAACCCTACATAAATAAATTACAATGATATGGACAAGTATGTGCATACTTGTTTTTCCTAAAGTTAATTATTTTAGGAAAAATTGTCAGTGCAGCCCTCAGCAAGAGTTGGTGGCCATACTCTGAGGCCACCAAAAATTTTGTTGTGAAAGCCCCTGGCCTAGACTATATATATCCCTACTGAACCATCATGTAGCCGAGTGGGCTGTGACAGCTCTCTAGGCAATGAGACTGAGTCAGAGGTGATTCTCAAACTTGATCTCGAGGAGGAAGCTACTCTTCCCCCCATTCTAGGGTGTTGTGTGGCTGAGAGAGAGACTTAACCTCCTACACTCCCTTGAAAGCGGAATTGTTGGTGACAGAACTTGCAAATATTCTGGGTATGAGGCCAAACAAAGGCAGTGCTGCTGTAATAATCCTTCACTGGGTTTTATGGTTCCTGGGTTGCAAAGGGTGCTCCTGTCCCATAGGAAAACTGATTTGTAAAGGTAGAGACAGGAGGTAAAAAGCTTTTAGTGCTGTTATAATTCCATAAAAGCTAAGTGGAGAGCTCACTTTGCAGTGGAGTCAGACACCAAGGCAGTAGTAGCTGTGCCCTTCCCAGGATGCAGAAACAAGTGTTCTACGACCGAGCTTTCACCAGAAACAGTTCAAGTAGCTGTCTGACAGAACCAGCGGCAGTGTGAGAAGGGGGAAGCTGTAGCCACGATTAACCTGCGTTGTTGGTGTTTTTTATGCAGCACTTAAGGGGCAGGATGGGGTACTGACTGGCAGTGTGACAAGCACAAGGGATTGGGAGCTAGGCCTCCTGTATTCTAGTCCTAGCTCTGTGACCACCTTTATGCCGTAGGCTTACACCTTTGTAAAATGTGACTATTTACTTACCCTGGACTTTTCTATGGCTTAGAGATAAGAGCTTTGCTCCAGGCAGCAGTGGGAAAAACCCAAGCAGAACATCCCAACCTGGTCCAAGCAGCTGGTCTGTGCTTGTGAGCTAAAGAGCTTTCCCCCCAATTCCATCTTACAATACCCTGCAGAAGCCTTGTAAAACAGAAGAGAGTGTCTTCGATTGAGTCAGAGAGCTATTGCAGCTACTTCCAGTAGAGGTGGGAGTTTGCCTCCCAGCCTTGCTAGAGGCACTACTGCCTGCCACTTGAACTAGGTTTTTTGTTTTATTTTTTAAAAGCAGGGGGGATGTTGTGCGATGAGCTGCCTCCTCAACACTGTAGGCCCAAGCTTGGGTGGCCAGCCCTTGCCCCGCTGTCCACGTTCTCTTTGGGGCGCTAGCTTGACCAGTGTTAGCATGTGTCTGTTTACCCAGACTAGGAGGTACGCTCCAGCTGCAGTGTAGACATACCTTAGATCCCTACTACTTCAAACCAGCCTAGCTCATTGCACTCCACCTGGGTGCAACAATGGGCCAGTTGGTGGCTACTGCTGCCTCCGGCCATGAGGCCAGCACCGACTGCTGCTAAAGGCCAAGTGTGCTTTAGTGTACAAGAGGCTGACTGGTCACAGCTTATATTGTCCATATCGGATGTAAAGCAGCAGAGGGAGAGAGTCTGGTCACTAGTGTTACAGCAACCAGCACTTGCTTGTATAAATAGTTCAAGAAGCCAGCGAAACTGTGATCCAGACTCGGCTGGTATCGGGGATGTGCGCTGTATTCCTGGGTTTGAGGGAAGAAGGGGAAAGGAGCACCTACCTTTAAAGCTGCCCTGCCAGAGGTGGTGAAGGGGATCAATCTTCAAATCATAACTTTTGTAAGAAGAGGGGGGAAGGGAAGGTTTGTTTGTTTTTCAAACCGCTGGCTGGTGCACAGCAGGCACAGTTCCTCCAGCAGGAAATCAGCCTGTAGTGATTCTGTTCACAGTACAGCTCAAGCACAGGCTCTAGCAAGCAGGTGAATGCAACAAGACTTCAGTTTGGTTTCATCATCCTCATCCATTTGGCTTAAAAACCTGGTTCATAGTCCTGTACTTTTCATTATAAAATGTACCAAGGAATTAACATACCTGGCTCACAGTAGCACTAAATTATTAGTCCTTTGCTACTAAAGGGAGGGAGGAAAGTTGTTTTTTTTGTTTTTAAATGACCAGCTACTTGGGGGCAGGATAGGTCAAGCTTTCCACCATCTAGCTTTGTATTTGGTGCCGTTGCTCTGCATAATCAGTAGCACTGGTGCAGCCATGAGAGGGCTGTATAACCCCACACAGCTCCCTCATCTAGTCACCAAGTAGCTCTTGGTAATCAGGATTCTACAGCTGCTGCAAACCTTCCCCTCCCGTGAGGTGAAGCAGCTCACAGAAGAGTTCTTTCTAACCTAAGGAAAGAACACAGCCTGTGCCCACAGACTAATCCCTTCTGCATTGTTTAGCTGCCGATCTTAAAATAAGGAAGAGGCCAGGAGGATAACTTAATTGTATTGCATGATTACTGAACTTTGACCAGGGCTCTGAGGGAAAGTAATTACATGTCTCACAAAGGCCCAATTTAAGGGAAATGCCCTGGTAGGAATATTTTTCAGAGAACAGAGATTAGTTAATTACACTCTCCCCTGCTTGATTCCATACTGGCTTCTACTAAACTGATTTTTCCAGGTGTTCTCTCCCACTACTTTCCTGAAGAGAGATTAAGATTTTCACCCTAATAATTACTAATTCATGGGTTTGTGCCTTTTAAACAAGGATGGACTTAGATTGACTGTCAGGAATAGCTCCTGAACTTTCCCATGCTCACTTCCTCTAAAAATCCTGCCAGTTTAAGAAACTCTTCTATTCAAGTCCATGCTTTAGTTCTAACAGGAACTACAAGACAGATGAGCAGCAGGTGTAAAACAGCATAGCCCTATTGAAATTCAAGGGCCTGATGCCAATTCACTGCAGTTCAGGATCTGGGCCCATATTTGTAACCAGGTTAGGTAACAGTGAGTTGTAATTAAGTTACCTTCCATAGCAATATTTGAAGCATAGACCAACGTAGGCCAGAGCCACATTATATATAACCAGCTCCGGCTTAGAGCTGCTGTCATGCCTAGACAGCTATCTATTCTTCCAGGAAGACGGAAACAAAATAATTTCAAAAGGGGACTAGCAAAGCTTGACTCAGACTTTCTGGACTGAAGCCCCCATTCAGCAGAGTACTTCAATATACTTAACTTTAAGCATGTCCATAACTATTTTACACACAGTTACAGCAGGGCTCATCACTGCAGGATCTGGCTTTATATTAAATGAGGTTTTAGAACTATGGTCTCTGCCCACTTACTGCTGTTGAGGGGCTCACCATTCCTCTGGTCCGGCTACATGATGCTAAATTACTTTTCCAGCTAAGCAATTGCAAATAGGAAGGGAGGTGGGGATGCAGAATACTCAATTAAAGTGTGGTCAATGTTTTAAAGAAGCATGAGAACCTCTTATTTAGAGCCACACATTTTCTCCAGTCAGAGGCTGAAAGTCTTATCAGAACTAGACATCACTTGCTAACTCCATTAGTCAGCAAGAGGGAGATACCTTGGGCAACAGGAGGGAAGAGAGTTATGTTGACAAGGTGTTAGAAGGACACCTGTCCTGTGCCTACTGGATGGTACTTCATTAGCCAGAGCTGTTCCTGGTGTACTTTGGGAAGTAGACAATTGTATCTAATGACAAATGCAGATTAGGATCCCATTGTCTTAGAGCAGGGGTAGGCAACCTTTCAGAAGCGGTGTGCCGAGTCTTCATTTAGTCACTCTGATTTAAGGTTTCGTGTGCCAGTAATACATTTTAACGTTTTTAGAAGGTCTCTTTCTATAAGTCTATAATATAGAACTAAACTATTGCTGTATGTAAAGTAAATAAGGTTTTTAAAATGTTTAAGCAGCTTCATTTAAAATTAAATTAAAATGCAGAGCCCCCCGGATCGGTGGCCAGGACCCGGGCAGTGCGAGTGCCACTGAAAATCAACTCGCCTTCGGCCCGCATGCCATAGGTTGCCTACCCCTGTCTTAGATACTATGTAAGAGCCTTACTTAGCCAAAAGGTGGGAGTGGAACAGAAAAGTGACTTCCCTGATGGTTACAGAAGTCAGAGAGAGAGCTAGGAGTGGAACTTAGGTCTCCAGTCCATTACGTTACCCATCAGACAATGCTGCTTCTGAATAGTGTCTCTCTCTCATTTGACTGTGTGTAGACAATGCCTTAGTCTACCTTAGTAGGATTTCTGTAACTACACAGGTACAGTGAAAGCAGTGCAACCACCCTAGTGTGGATACACTTATGGCAGTAGAAAAGTGCTTATAAGACTACAGCTTATTTTCCTGTAGGGGAATAAGCTATACCATTAACTACAGTCACCGTAGGTGATGTATCACTAATGACTGATTTTAAAAAATGATATCCCTCACTGACATAGTTCTGTTAGTTAAGTCTAGGTGTAGATCAGGGTTGTATTGTTAGCAGTATAATCCCTCTAATGTATAATAATAGTCTCACCAGTAGTTAAAGGGGTATGACGGGCTTGTGAGAAAGGCTTTAGAACAGGTAGAATTAGAAACATCAATGAGGAACATGCTGCTCCCCAGCCTAAGTTGACATATTATTTTCAAACTTTAGGAGTTATTGCAAACTTAGCTCTCACCTCAGAAGTTCCACATTACAGAACCAAATGGCAGCAACACAAACTCAAATGTTGCCCTGGAGGTTGCAGACTTTAAGGAGGGAGTATGTACATTTACTCCTTGGCTCCAGTCCTTTCATATGACCTGAATTAGAGACACCAGAGGCCCCATGGGTAAACACTCAGGCATGGGGCTTTAATCACATGCAGATGTCTGAATGTTAAATAGGTCACATTGGAACAGCATAATTAGAGTAAAAAAAGTACTTCAATCAATATTAATGCCTACATTTTCATTTCACATTCACATAGGTTCATCCAGAGGATAATTCTGTAGGCCAGATACTGACAGCCCATCAGGCATTTGCTCCCTTCTCCCTCTCATTGTATTTTATGGGAATTAATCAGCACCCACTATAAACAAAGAGTAAGCACAAGACCAGATAGCATGTTCAAAGCTGCTTAAAATGTGTCTCCACAGGCTTACTAAAAACTCAGATCAGGCTCCATTTTCAGCTCAGACTGGTGGGAAAGCTTGTCTAAACTCTACCACCTCACCATAGTTGTGCTAAAGCTTAAACTGAAGATTGACTATGGCCAGCCAGCTGCTTCAACTCTATATTCCTCTGAACCAGAGAGACTGTGAGAAGACAGTTTATATTCCTAATAAGAATACCTTATAGGTCACCTCTGTGAGTTAATGAGCAAAGGAGAGAGTTGGACAGATTATTGGCTAGTTGTAATGACTTCAAAATCTCTCCCACTACTGGTGTATCTGAGCACCTCGCACATATAAATGAGTTTCTCCTTACACCATCCCCGGTGAGGTAGAGAAGTATCCTTGCTTTACAGGTAAGGAACAAGAGGCAAAGATCAAGTGACTTGCCCAAGATCACACATGGAATCCATGGCAGAGCTGAGAACTGAATCCAGCTGTCCTAATCCAATGTCAAGCACAAAACCATTCTTCCTCAAACCATACAGAGAAACTGCAGTGTTGGACTGAGGTCAGTATTGAAGTAAGAGGTGCTCTCCGGTATAATACTGGCACTGCAGGAAGAAAGGAAGGTGAAGGAGATAGGCTAGCTAATATAGCCCAGAGCAAGGGTGAGCAGATGGTAGGGCGGGGGATTGGCAGGTGTTACCCACCATCATGGGTCACCAATGAAAGCTGTTTGCCAGCTGAGGATAGGGAAAGTATATGTAGGTCAAGCCAGATTGTTCTCAGTTCTGGGGTGAGACAGATGAAGTCTCCTAAGATTTCTCTCACTCCCTTGGCAGACAGTTGAACAAATTTCTAACGTGTTCATAATCAACCTAGTAAAGGGAAACATTGGCAGCTCCCTTACAGCATTAACTTAAGATACTAGAAGTAAGTGTGTTAACATAAGGACAGCCATACTGGGTCAGACCAATGGTCCATCTAGCCCAGCATCCTGTCTTCCAACAGTGGCCAATGCAAGATGCTTCAGAGGGAATGAACAGAACAGGCAATCAAAGTGATCACTTGTTGTCCACTCCCAGCTTCTGTTGATAGCTACTGGGAGCTGAGTTATGAAGGGGAGTCATGCCACCATCTTCCTCGGAGTGGTGCTTTCTGGGGAAGACTGAAACATGGGACAAATGTCACTTTTCTTTACAAAAAAATAAAGCCTTTTAGTTTCTTCCATGAGCAGCCCTCTGGATCAGATTTCCCAAATGACAGTTAGTCAAAGCCTGACCTGACCATGAGGGTGAGATGCACTTTCCTATTCCTACCAAACAACCTGCTATCTGACATCCTGGCCTTTCATGTCCCTCCTTCAACCTAGTAGCAAGTAAATACTGTGAGAAATCAGTGATGAGACATGTTGGTGGGCTCAGTCATTTTGTGGTGTAGTGTGTGGCTCTCTGTCCACTATGCACCCTTGCTGGTTCTCTCAGCAGACAGGCCCTGGCCTGAAGGGACATGGAAGCGGACGGTCTTCTGGACGTGGTTCCTCCAAGAGAAAGGCCTTCCAACTGCCACTTGAAAGACATTCTTGGTGTGAATCAGTAGATTTCTGGCCACAGAGCTACGTGTCTTGCTCCTTCCACAAGCACTAAATTCACTTACATAAGTTAAAAAGGTGTCTAGGTGGAAATGAAGTGGCCGAACAACAGCTTTTCACTAGTACCATTGCTTAGAATTGGCCCCATTTAACATTGCCAAGTATTGGTTAGGCCTCTCTTCTCCCCGAGTGCTTTAACAAACAGGTTTTACCTCAACTATGTTCAACATACGCACTGATGCCAGATATTCTAATTCTTCTCAGAATACATCTGTTCCACATTTGCTATATGCCTGAAGTTCCAATCCCAGAATGCAGCAGGGTGACAACATCCTCATGCCAACATCTTGAAAGTATGGCAAGCTAATGAAAAACAGAACCACTAAAGCTGGCAAGATGCACCCAATCTGTGACTAGCAACGTAAATCAAATAGTCTCCTTTCAACCAAATAAGTTTCAGCTGATCTTGGTGTGAGACAAGAAGAGCTCACTTGCTTTCTGTGGCCATACAGTATAGTGGTTGTTTGAATTACAAACGTCTGTGTGTAGACGGGACAGCTGCTCCCATAAAAGAATGCATCATGAGCAAAAATGCTAAGCAATGAGAAAGGAAGGAATAAGAAATAACAAGGACACTGGATGCACACTGCTTTCCCAGGATTTTTTTTTATTTTTATTTTGTGGGTTTTTTTTGTTTTTAGTATGGAGGCTCAAGTATAAGATGTAGATTCAATTTAAGCTTTACAAAAAACAAAATCAAAACAAAAACCCCTTTTGCATTCCATAAAAATTGACAGAAAGGTGCCTTGGAAAGAGGCTATAGAAGAGCAGAACTTTCAGCAGGTCACCAAATCAATGTTTCCTTGCAAGTCTGGTTTAATCAGTATAGTACAACACTGAGGAACACCCTCTCTTCCCTCCCTCCCACCAGCCGTCCCCCATGCCCAGTCCCCACACATACGTGGAATACGTTTTTCCAGTTTTTCCTCTTTCACACACCACAGTATTTAATAAATTTTGTTTTACATTTTTTACACCAATGTAACAAAAGGCGGGGGGAGGGGAGGAAAAGAAACAGAATGATTGGTGTTTATGCTATAAATGGGAGAAGGGGGGGGGAAATGCATGATTTCTACAGAAATATATTCTAAGGTCTCGATAGTAAAATGTGGTGCAAAGTAAGCTTCAGAGACTGAAAAAGTTTGTACAGCTTTATTCATGGGGAGATGGCGGCGTATGTATAGTACTGGATGCAAACTGTGATGTGATGTAACCAAAAAGGGGGGTCTGGGGAGAAAATGAATTTTCTAAGAAAGGAATCTAATGAGTGCATGGCATGTCTTGTTAGCATGAAGAGTATTTTAACTTTGCTGCTTTTTCTTCAAAGCCTCCACCAGGTCATTTTTAAGAGCATCTTGTTTTGATTTGTCTGCAAAAGTCTGCACAGACCTGTTGGGAGGAAGGAAACAAATTAAAGTGGGACATTTGAAAGCAGTGATTTTTAACAGGTATTCTTCTGGGATTTGAGGCAATAGCAGCACAATGACTCAGGCTTAGAGGAAACAACCTCTATTTGCCTGTTGCAAATACGGAGGACAGAAGGTAAAGTGAACACTTTTCCGCAAGTATAGCAAAATTCACTCTAACAGGGAGTCACCACAGATATACTTCCTCTGAAGTTCCACTACCTCCAATTCTTGGGGGGGAGAATCCCAATCCTTTACATTAGAGCTTGGGAACATCTAGTTGTCCCTCAGACAGTGTGTTAGAGTGGATCAATCTCAAAGCGATCATGACGTTAAGGTAGATAATCCAGCAGTTATTCTTTGCCAACTCTGCAGTGGACCTGTGTGCAGGACCTAACAAATAGTCCAGGCAATGAATATCTTAGTATGTGGCAGCCATGTCAGACCATCCCTACTAATGCATTTACTCATGGGAAGAGCAGAAGCTGCTTTACAAAAAGACCAAAAAGTTTCTCTCTTCTTAGGGCAGAGTTCAAATGAGAGTTGTTTTAACGCTGGCTTGCGAAAGCTGCTTTATGGAATAAAATTACCAAGATAATGAATCTCTCATGTATGTCCATGTGCTTCGAGACACAAAGCTTTAGGTTCACCTAGGCATTCAGGCAGCTATTGCTTTACGTTTAAACCGATAAAAATGTACACTAGAAAGCTAGATTTTTAAGAAGCTAGTCTTTGTATTTTCCTATGAGCTATCATGTAGCTGTTGGAAGGAAAGTACTCGTTCATTATCGAATGGAGGCCCACTAGCTACAAACCCCCATCATGGGCTTCTAGCAGAACACATCTAAAAAAAATTCCAACAAGGAACTCTTGGGGCTTATGTTGTCACTGGTGCCCTAAGCAAGAATGTTTAATGGCATCTCTGCTGCTGCTCTGGGGATTGGGGGAAGAGTATTTTCCTTCTTAAGGAGTTAGCAGCTGCAACAAAGCAGACCTCTAGAGCAGTTGTTAACATGGGATTGCAAACGCCAAGAGGATGGTGAGCAGATCTCAAGGGCTCGCTGAATGGGAGAGGTTGAGAGCCACTGGTATTAGAGCAGTTTAACTTTTAAAAATCTTTATTTTTGAGCTGAAGCTATAGATCTGTAACAGATGAGATATTTCCAATATCTGCTAGCACTTCATGAGAAAGTCATATGATGAGACAATTCTGCTTTTACACACACTATTCCTTTATCCCAGTTCTTTACTAGGGGTACAGTATGTCCAGAGATTTCTGTTCAGGAACTTATTTGCATCTCCAGTTTATTCTTTATCTACAGTCATCCTGAACTGTAACCAAAGCAGCTGAAGTAGAATAGATGTGATAAGGGTATTGCAGGCAAAATATACCCCGGGCTTTCTTAGTAAATGGTTATAGAAAAAAGCCACACATTTAAAGAATCATCTTGATTTTGCTTATTAATACTTTCATGGACATGGCTAAAGAATCTTTCAGCTGTTACAGCAAGGTACAATAAAGATCCCTAGTTAAAAAGGGATCTTATAACTGATCAGATAACAGAACAATGACATTGGCCTTTTAAAGAGATGCTAACACCTCAGGGAAGCCATTAGCATCCAATTTAGTAGACTCCTCTCCATATATTCTATATTTTACATTCTCTCCTGTGGTCAGGGCGACGTTATTCCTGGGTGCTCGTTTCTGAAAAGCAAGTCCATTTTTGGTATCAGAGAGTTATTTTTCTAATGTTATTAGAAAGTATTTCCATCCTCTCGTCTCTGGAGAATTCAGTTGCTTTAATATAAATATATAGATTTTATATTTGCATTTGTCACAGGTTAAAGTAATGGTTCTGGGCCATCATCAACAAACAGTGCTCATTTTCCCCTCCGTCAGCTTAACATGTTTAAGAAGGCATCTGTAACTCATTAGGAATTGGAGTGGAAGGTTAAACTGGCCCAAGGTTAGTCACTGCCATGCATCCTAAGCAATCAAAACTCCAAGAGCAACCTACAGTATATGAGCAAACCCCTTTATAACAGGCTGTGCATGGACCAGGGAAATGGAGACTAGAAACATTTCAGTTCGGTGAGTGGAGCTGAATTTTCAAGCTCCAAGAAAGACTCAGATATACAAGGCAAAAAGAGGATTTGGAGGGAAGGGGGAAATCAACATGGTTGCTATTGGCCTTGGAAGTACCAAGACCAAAGGGCCCTTTATATTTCAATCATTTACAATTGAAAGGACAGCTATTTACTTCCAAAACCTTCCTTCTATTCAGAGGGAAAGGAGTACTATAAAATTACAGGGAATGAGTATTCTATAAGATCTGTACAGCTGCTGTAAAAAAAAAAAAGTGATGGTGTAATTGTAATGGAGCCAAACGGTTTTGGGTAAAAACAATGAATACAAGCTAACACCACTTTGGGTACGTGGCCATCTACTGTATGATTGCCCCCCAAGCCAGAGTGCAAAACAAAACTGGCAAATCCCCCCACGTTTCAGTGCACAGAACTCCACACAGTGGAAATAAAGATCAAGGCATTCATTGGTTCTATGAAGAAATAGCCCTAGGGTGAAACAAATTAAAAGTTGGTGGTCAGTCTGCAGAAGTTACGGGTTAGTTCTGGTTTCAGTTGTCATGCATAGGTAAGACAGCCTGTTCTCGGCAGGGTGAGTCCTAGTTTAGTGCTGATTGTCACACCTCACAGGCAAGGGTACCTGGATTGGTTTAGTTATCAGGCTGGATGTAGATCTGACGCTGGGTCAACACTTGAGAAAGCTCCCTCTGCAACTGCTTATACTTTTGGTTGTCGGGGATAGCATCAATAGATCTACAGAGAGTAGTTCAGAAATGAGTGAAGTAGAGTAGGGAAAAGAACAGTCAGAAGAACCCAGTAACAGACAGCTGGCATCCTGGAAGCCACTAGGAATGAGTTCAGGAAGAACAAGTGTAAATACACGAGTCAGAGGAAACAGGAAAGGTGAGAAGGAAAAGCCAGACTCAGATACTCTGGGTGATAACGGTTCCCAACAGATTACCTCATTGACACACAAAATAGTAGCTCTTTTAGACTGTGGTACTGGAGAATATACTGCATAGATTCAACTACAGGTATTTTCAACAAGGTTCACACAGGAAAAAATAATCAGTTACTTATTTCCATGTGATGTTAATGGCAGCTGCCTGGCCAATCCCCCACACACCACAATGAAAATGAGGGACAATTTTCAACCAGCACTTTATTAAATAGGTCTGTCAAGTACCAGGTCCCACTCCAGCCAAACTGCCATTAGGAAGGCAGCAGAATATCAGCACCATAATTCTACCATTGCAGGGCAGACCTGCTGATACTTTCATATATCAGTATGCATGGGAACTGCAGAATTTGCATATTTGTCTATTGTGTTTTCTGCATTATTGCACTATGCTGGGAAGTCCAATTTACAGGGTAGAAGAGTTTAATTAGCATCAAACACCCTCTCAGTTCTGCACGTTCCCCCCAAAACACCCACCCAGAGCTTGCTATGCCAAGTTCCTGATTGGACATGATCAAGGTTCAAAGCCTCACACAACTTCCCTGCAGAAATACACAGCAGACTCGGCTCATTCGCTTGGTCTGCTCTAGTAAGCTACATTCCAGCCTGAGGGAGTGGGGAAGAAAAGTGGCGGCACATTTTAAAAAAAACTACAAGCTCTGTTTTCATAGAATCGCCAATTCCTTATGATTGTTTGGCATTTGAGAATTATTTGTAAGAATAAGTTTAGGTCTATGAGTCAAAATTTAGTTACCCAGCACATACAACTTTCTGCCGTCTGAATAATTAAGCTGCCCATTAAAAAAATAATCTCATCAAGCTACAGTACCTAATTGTGCTATGCTCTTCTTGAACTGGGAACAAGGGGTTAAAGTGCTGCAAATTCCTGTAGTCAAAAGGTGTAAGAGAAATGTTCTCTAAATACACCACTACTAGTGAATGTTTCCAAAACACAATGAGGTGACTAATTGGAGATATGGAAAGGGGAAGTTCTAGCAAAGGAATGCCAGTCACTGTTTGCCTGTGGGACAATACTGCAGGTGCTGCTGGCGGAGGGAGAGGGGCTAAGTGAGCTCTAAGTGCCAGCTGTGGATGGTCCATTACCTCAGCCCATTAACGATGTCCTTTGTTTTTCCAAAATAAATCTCATTCAGCGTACTTCTGATTTTGTTTTCCATGTCCTAGAAAAAAGGGAGAAGCCAGCCTATTAATCGCTGCAGTTGTTTCTATGGTTATTAGAAGTTACTACACTCTCTTATGAGTACCCCTTCACCGGCTCAGTCGACTGTATTGAGATGCAATGCTTTCCACAGCATGATTTGGCCCACTGTATCCTGTTATTTAAGTTTTCATGTCAGCCTGTGTGCCCCACTTCTCCTAACAGCTGGAGATTCAGCTCACATTAGTGTCTGAGGATTCACTTTGCTCCTGGTTACTGTGGAAGGCTATATACACAAAATACCTGTCCAGGACCACAAGAGGGCAGTTTTTGTTCAGGGATCCAACTCCTTGCTTGTATCCCACTGCAAACAGGACAGCCCATTCACCCCCTCTTGTTAGTTCCAATCCCTAACAGAACAAACTCCCAGGTTCTGAGTCAGCCATTTACGGAACGCAAGAGGTCAAGGGTTCTATAGAACAAAGTTGAATTCTCTGAGTTGGTGGCTAATGGTACAACTGCAATATGTTTGGAAGTGATACTTTCTCCCCCAGCAAAACTTCAATCTGGCCTGAATCACTGGCCACCCCTCCTCTGACAAAAGGCCCAAAATCAAGTGGGTTTTATCCTTGATGCTTTGAGTGTCTGGTGGTCTTTAGCAACAGTATTATGCGCACACACTAATTTAACGAAGGATTTTCTCCCCTCCTTCCAAAGTAAGTGACTACGAAGTCTGAAATCAATGAGGATAAGAGCTTCTTTCTAGAATATGGTGTGGTAAAACAGCAGCCAACTGTTGCTCCACACCCCTTTTCCAGCAACTAATGCAATCTTATCCTTGACTCTTAGTACATGGAGGAATAGACTGACAATTGCAATGAAGTCAAGTGCTGTGAAAAACAACTGCAGCGCACTAAATGAGCACTTCCTACGTGCTGACATGTCAGCTGAAAGGGCAGCTCGGTATACTATGGCATGGCTTTAAGTAGTTCTGTCAAAAACAATGACTCTGTAAGTGACTCCAGGTGGGAAAGTGTTTACTAATACTAAGGACACGGCCATTTCATTTCCAGGAAGGTTGTTATTGTATTGAGTGGGGAGAGAGGTAAGGAACGAGTGACTAGAATTGTGCAGGAAGGACTTTTCACAGCTAAGAACTATTGTGAAGCACACAAAGGGTCTTACTTAACTCATTAGACAGCAAAGATGCCTGGGAAATTTAGCCTTGGTACAACGTAAGTTACTAGAGCTGCGATGGTCCCAGGGTACTTACCTCTACCAAGCGTCCAATATTGGCTATGTGTGGAGAGGAATCACTCACGGTTTCATCTTTCTCCATCTGGAGAGAAAAGAAATAGAACCAGTTGTAATGGAGAAACAAGGTGGGAAGGGATACACGATAGTTCCACATACTAACAGCAGGGATGGGAGAATGTGGTTAAATGCCAGAGTTGTAGAGTAAATGCAGCCTTTTTCAGAATAAGGTCAGGTATAAAAAGGCATATGGTTTGTTAGCCAAATGGGAAACCTCAAAAGTACAAATCTCATTAGTGACCAGTACACCAGCCAACTCAAGCAACCATCTCACATAAAGAACAAGTCGTCCCCAGGTTGGAGACAGAGTCATGTCGGTGCTTCCTTTAAACATTTCTCAGTAATCCCATTTCACCCACAGTACCATGAGAGACCCTTTCTCTTTGCACCAGCACTCACCTATCATCTCTAAAGGGGATAAGTATATACTGCAGAGTTGGCCATAATGTGGCTGCAGTAGATACACAATGCATGCAATTATCCTTCGATGGGGACAGAAAGAAGGGGAACACAGAAGCTGTCTGGATTCATAGCCAATGGAGCTACTGATGAGGTGCACATTGCATGGAGCTGTCAGTCTAACATCTGGGGTCTGTCCCTGTAAAAAAAGCTGTTTTTTATTCTTCATCTCAACCCTATTTCTAACCACATATGGGAGCAAATTCGGTATTTTCAGATCTTCCCAGTTATCTGCACTTTGGAAATTATTTATCTTCCAACAGAAGAGGGAGGAATACGGTGGATGTCCCAAGCTGCTATGGTTTGGGAAGGAAAGACCACAGCAGTCTGCTAACATTAGTGATAATTTAGGTTCCTGCCAGCCTTCAGCTGCTACCAAACTGCAGGAGCACAGAAATAGGAAGTTTAACCAAAATCCATCTCTGATTAGAAAGAGCAAAGGTGTTTTAGACACTAAGTACTTGGCACGGAGGAT
Organism: Platysternon megacephalum; assembly: GCA_003942145.1. NCBI lineage: Eukaryota > Metazoa > Chordata > Testudines > Platysternidae > Platysternon > Platysternon megacephalum. Next base: position 15,220,268 of record QXTE01000014.1, on the reverse strand, counting down.
TCTACTTTGCAAGGCACATATAGTTAACACTTTGACCATTTAACATGAAGTTTCTGCAACTAAGACAAAGTTTAGCCCCACTACTGATGCTACTGTTGTAATGAGTAAAATCCCGTTATGCACTGCAGAACACCTGCTTAGGGAAGTCTGAACAAGGGACAGCAATGAGCCAACTGAGACTTTGAACCCCTTTCCCCACTGAGGGCTGGTCCACACTAGGGGCGGGGTTCGAAGTAAGATACGCGACTTCAGCTACGCGAATAGCGTAGCTGAAGTCGAAGTATCTTACTTCGAACTAACGCGACTTACCTCGCGTCTGCGCGGCGCGGGATCGAAGTTCGCGGCTCCGTCGACTCCGGTAACTCCGCTCGTCCTGCAGGAGTACCGGAGTTCGAAGTAGCGCGTTCGGGGATCGATTTATCGCGTCCAGACAAGACGCGATAATTCGATCCCCGATAGTTCGATGGCTACCCGCCGATTTCGGCGGGTAGTGTAGACGTACCCTGAGAGTAAGTTAGAGCTGACACTAGAATGCCATGTTCCCTTTACAAGCTCTGCCTCTACTTAGAGCAGCCTAAGGCAGCATTCCTCTGGAGACCACAGCGAGCCCGGTGTAATCTGTAAACCTGTGGTGCTAGTGAAGAGATTGGCTCCTCTGCTGCCTTAGGTGAAAATTCTTCTTGCTAAACGCAGATATGCTGCCAACCAGTGAATATCAATCCTAGGCCAGGCAACTGATACAGATGTGCTGAGAAGGCATAAAAACAAAGAAGGGAGAAAGATGTTGTAGACAGGGGATTCATCACAGAGTTTCAGTAACCCACTGAATTCTCTTATCCATCTGTTCCTGTCCCTTCCTCGAGGTCTAGTCTGGAAATCTAGAGCAGCTACAGGTTTCTCCTTTTAAGTTAAGTGTCTAACAAGCCTGGAGGCGCATTTAATTAAGTTTGAGCCTTGAAGGCAAAAAATAACCTGGGAGGTGAGGGGGGAGAGAGGGGGAAGAAGAAAGTTTAATTTTCCCCTTAGATTACACAGTCAGATTGTTTACATACCATAGAGACATGTTGCCTAGAAAAAGGCTCTGACCGCGGAGAGGATGAACATAAATCTGAACTATACAAGCACACATTATGGTGAGGTTGGGGGGGCCATCAGTAAATTGACCAAATCTGGGACACTGGGGGCATTGGCAATGGTTGATTTACTTCCACAGGCTCCCCACTGAATCTCCTCCACACCTGGACAGGCCCCGCTCACTGGCAAAACACAATCTGAAAATAGAATTATTTTTGTAAAACGTATTTTATTACGTCTCCATAAAATCTGCTGCCAGAAGGAAAACATTTTTATGTGCTATAGAAGCCCAGATGTTATGAGAGGCTGTTTTAAGGGAGTTCGGAGTCAGTCCGCAGCCATGTTATACAAACAGCAGCTTTTTTTTCTTCTTTTAAAGGCTCCTTCAGTGGGCTGTTAATGTAAGATTTCAAGCAGAAAGCCTTCAGCTGCTATAAAAGGGGGTTAATTTACTTTGGAGGGGAAATTCCATTCTGTAAGTTGATGTTAACAAGCAGCTCATCTTCCCACTGTCACTCCCCATCTGCCAAAGAGCTCAGTCAAAAAAAGTTAACACTCCAGAATGAGCCAAGTCCCATCTACATGTCTCAGTCACTCCTCTCCCATCTGAGATGCACACTAGCTGGCTTCCTTGCCTCATTTCCCGAGACATCTGCTGCAAGTCCAACTCTGAGGGAAGTTCGCTCTTCTGGGTATATTAAGCTCTGGATAGCTAGTTGGAGACTTGGGATGTCTCACATGCAGAATACAGCAGCTGTCTGCTGCTGTCTGGACTTTTTGCAAGGTTATTTGCAGGAAAAAAAGATAAGATGAAAGAGAAATGTAAGTTGGATAAATATTTTGGTCCATCATGAGCGTCCCTGAGAATAGTAGAAAAGATTTGAAGAAAATTCATCCATGTCACTCTGAAGAACCCCAATCAATGTATACAGCTGTTGTGGAATGGAGCAATGCAAACTTCTCTAAGGGAATTAAAAATGACCAGTTTTGCCCAAAGGTTCACAAGCCTGGGCCAGCAGGCAGAGAATGAGTGAGGTGGGAAAAATGTCAAAATGTTTGGACACCAAGTGAGGCAAAACTTGGCAGTTTCCACTAAGTTTCATTCTAAATTCAAAGCAGACGCCCCAAAGTAAAATTGAGGGTGTAAACTCCACATATCCAATACTGCCAGTTTTGCAGAACTCCACTGAAGATTTCTGTTTGTGCATGGCCTTCAAATGTACCTATTCAAGCAGTGCAGCCTAAATATGCCCTTCCTCTTTCCCAGAATTGCATATTCAAAGCCTTAAACTACCCATCTTGTGATGGTAAACCAGTTCTGCACCCTGCTGGGCTATGCATGCTCTTCCCTCCCTCCTGCTCCCATTGTAAAACCAGCTATTATGTGACTGGACAACTGGAAAGTCTGACAAGTTCACATGAAGAAGCAGAAGGAATTCCTTGTGCAATTACCAGTGAATCTCATCCATTCTATTGTACCCAAAAATGTTACGCATGTAGCAAACAGGGCAACCCCAGAGCAGGGACAATTAGTTCAAACTAGTATTTTTACTTGAGTCGGATCTGAACTTGAACCATACATTTTGTCCTACATACTGAACCTGAACTGGAACTGAACAGGGGGGAAAAAAAGGGTGTTACTTGTTAGAATAAAGGTTCAGCATTTTTTAAGCTGAACATTTATAAAAAAACAAAAAAAACCCACACACTACTGTGATCTTATTTTCATTATAAAATAACATGCATGAGATTGCTGCCAGCAAGGCCTGCCTCTGTACAAGGAGAAAAAACGGTTATTCACCTTCTCGTAACTGTTGTTCTTCAAGACGTGTTGTTCATGTCCATTCCAATCAGGTGTGTGCACGCACACGTGCAGGGTAGCCAGAAGATTTTTCCCTAGCAGCATCTGTCGAGTCGGTCCGGACGCCTCCTGGAGTCGCGGCTTCATGGCGCTCAATATAGAGCCCTGTTGACCCGCCACCCCTTCAGTTCCTCCTTGCTGGCTACTCTGACAGAGGGGTAGGAGGGTGGGTATTGGAATGGACAATACATCTCGAAGAACAGTTACAAGAATGTGAGTAACCGTTTTTCTTCTTTAAGTGCTCGTTAACGTCAATTCCAATCAGGTGGATCACAAGCCCAAGTTCAGGAGGTGGGGTTGGAGTCTTCCACTGATTGAAGCACTGCTCGTCTGAAGGCTGCATCGTCTCTGGCCTGCTGGGTAATCGCATAGTGCGTGGTGAAAGTATGGATGGAGGACCACATCATCGCCCTGCAGATTTCCTGAGCGGGAACCTGAGCCAGGAACACTGTTGATGAAGCCTGCGCCCTGGTGGAGTGCGCAGTGATTGGGGGTGCGGGAACACCTGCCAGGTTGTTGCACTCATGAATACAGGACACGATCTGTGATGAGATGCGTTGTGACGACACAGGCTGACCTTTCATTCTGTCCACCACTGACACGAATAACTGGACCGATTTTCTGGACGGTTTCGTTCTCTCGATGTAAAAGGCCAGCACCCTGCGGACATCCAGAGAGTGGAGCCTCTGCTCCCTGCTGCTGGAATGTGGTTTAGGGTAGAACACCGGGAGAAAGATGTCCTGGTTGATGTGGAACTGCGACACAACCTTCGGGAGAAAAGCAGGGTGAGGCCTGAGCTGAACCTTGTCCTTATAGAACACAGTATAAGGGAGCTCTGATGTTAGGGCCCTGAGCTCAGACCCCCTCCTGGCCAAGGTTATCGCTACCAGGAACACCACCTTGTAAGAGAGGTAGAGTAGGGAGCATGTCACTAATGGTTCAAAGGGGGGTCCCATGAGCCTAGAGAGGACCAGGTTGAGGTCCCAAGCAGGGACAGGCTGATGGATGTTAGGGTATAGCCTGTCGAGCCCTTTTAAGAACCGGCTGACCATAGGGTTATCAAACACAGAGTGGCCCTCTGTGCCCGGGTGGAAGGCCGAGATGGCGGCTAAGTGCACCCTCATTGATGACAACCAAAGCCCCTGCTGCTTCAGATGGAGGAGGCAATTCAGAATAAGCAACTCTGAGGCTAACGGGGACAAATGGCGCTGTGCCAACCAGACTGAAAATCTCTTCCCTTTGGCAAGGTATGTGGCTCTCGTAGAGGGTTTTCTGCTGCCAAGGAGGACCTGTCTAACCTGGTCTGAAAAGGAAAGCTCCATCAGGTTCAACCATGGAGCTTCCACGCCGTGAGGTGAAGTGACTCAAGGTTCAGATGTTCAAGACGACCGTGATCTTGTGTCAGAAGGTCCAGGAAGAGCGGCAGGGTAATTGGGGGTTCCATGTCTAGGAGAGATGTGTACTAGTGCTGATGGGGCCAGGCTGGTGCTATCAATATGACCTGAGCTTGTTCTCTCCGGATCTTGACGAGTACCTTGTGAACGAGCGGTATGGGTGGAAAGGCGTATAGGCGACAACCTCCCCATGGGAAGAGCCCAGGCTGTGATTTTGGAAGGATCAGAACTGCTGGCACTTCCTGTTGTGTCGTGTCCTGTTGTGGCGAATAGGTCTATCTAGGGAAAGCCCCACCTCTGGAAGATTGAAATCACGACGTCTGGGCGAAGGGACCACTCGTGGCTGTGAAACAACCTGCTGAGGTGGTCTGCCAGCTCGTTCCGTAACCCGGGAAGGTACGACGCTTGCAGATGTACTGTATGTTCTACACCAGGGGTAGGCAACCTATGGCACGTGTGCCGAAGGCGGCACGTGAGCTGATTTTCAGTGCCACTCTCACTGCCTGGGTCCTGGCCACCGGTCTGCTGGGCTCTGCATTTTAATTTAATTTTAAATGAAGCTTCTTAAACATTTTAAAAACCTTATTTACTTTACATACAACAGTTTAGTTATAGATTACAGACTTATAGAAAGAGACGTTCTAAAAACGTTAAAAGGTATTACTGGCACGCGAACCCTTAAATTAGAGTGAATAAATGAAGACTCGGCACACTACTTCTGAAAGGTTGCCGCCCCCTGTTCTACACAGAAGTCCCACAGCATGAGGGCTTCCTGGCACAGGGGAGAGGAGTGTACACCCCACCGTTTGTTGATATAGAGCATTACTGTTCTATTGTCCGTCATGACCTGAGATCGCTGTCGGCGCGAAGATCAAAAGAGTTGCTGGTGCCGGCAATGGTGCCGCAGCCGATGGCGTTAGCGTGTGGGCAGGCGCCGAGATGAGCTGCGCGGTTGACGGGGGGACTAATGTGGCTGAGGTCACCAAAGACTCTGCGAAGCAGTGCCCTTGGATCCCTCCCTGGCTCTCGTAAAAGGCCCAGGGGGTCCAGAATGGCCACTGTGATGGATTCTGCCACTGAGGTGGCCATGCCTGGAGCTCTCGCCTTGACCTCGTCGGCTCCTACTCCAAGAGCGGTAGGAGTCAGACTCTGACTCCGAGGTCTCTGAGACTGAAGACCACGGAGGAGTCGAGCTTTGGTGCATCAAGCGTCGAGAGTTTGGGGAGTGACTAAGCTCTCTGTCTGAGTGGGCCGGTGCCGAAGGACGTGGAGAGGGGGAATGCCTGGACATCATTTCCAGCTTCCCTCCTGACAGCACCTGGGGGCAGAGTGGGACTGCCAACGCCGGAGGTTCCTCCCTACTAGGGGGCCCCGTAAAGTGCAGCAGATCCCAAGCAGCTTCAAAAGCTTCCAGCATCGAAGGAAGCAGCAGCTGCTGGCCAGTAGGGACCAGTGAACATGGGGGCCCCGGACTCAACTGCTTCGCCTGGGCAGGAGTCGACGTGACCCTAACGGGGGATCTCGAGCTGTGGCCCGCCTGGGTTCTCACTTCCTTAGATTTAGCCGTGTGACACCGACTGTCCAGCTTCTTTTTCTTCTGAGGCACCGGCAAGTAAAACCGGTGCCTGCTCTCCACTGGGCCTCGGGAGGTGCTGTGCCGGGCCGAATGTCCCGGGCCGAGTCCTTTCTCGGCACCGAACTTGATGACGGCGCTGGGGCGCTCCGCGTCGATGAGGAAGTGCTAGGAGTCGGGTCCCCTGAGCCTGGGTCTGAATGGGGGTGTAGAACTGCCTCCATGAGGATCACTTTAAGCCGCTGCTCCCTCTCTTTAAGAGTTCTAGGGTGGAACTCGCAGCAGATCTTACAGCGATACTTTTGGTGACCCTCCCCTAGGCATCGTAAACACGAGGCGTGTGGATCGCTCTTTGGCATGCGCTTCATGCAGACCACACAGTTGTTAAACCCCGAGGACCGCAGCATACCACGGCTCCGGGGAGTCGGAAGGGGGGTAGAAACCCCCAACAACTCTAACCACTAACTATTAAATACTAAGATAAAACTAACTATATACAAACAACTGGAGTTGAATGCGCTTGCTAAAGCAAGGGCTACGGGAAGTTCCAGCCACCGTCACTGGCGCAAGAAGGAACGGAGGGGTGGCAGGTCAGCAGGCTCTATATTGAGCGCCATGAAGGCACAACTCCAGGGGGCGCCTGGACCAACCCGATGGATGCTGCTATGGGAAAAATCTTCCGGCTACTGTGCACGTGCGCACACCTGATTGGAATCGACATGAACAAGCACTCAAAGAAGAACGGAAGGAGGCCAGCCCATGAACAGGGAGAGGGGATGCTTAGGAGCTGCCTGCACACCACATGAGGCAGCCAGAGGGCACAGAGGTTGAACCATCACCTCTGGGTACATCCACACAGCAATGAAAAACCCACAGCGAGTCCCAGAGCCCAAGTCAGCTGGCTCGGACTGCAGGGCTAAAAATAGCCGTGGAGACATTTGGGTCCAGGCTGGAGCCTGGGCTCTGAAACCTGAGGAGGTGGGAGGCTCCAGTGGAGCCTGCATGTCTACACGGCTATTTTTAGCCCCGCGAGCCTGAGCCAGATGACCTGGGCTCTGAAACTTTGTGCTGTGGGTCTTTTATTGCTGGATAGAAGAACGCTCTGAGGCTCCCACCTGGGGAAAGAAGAGGTGGAATGCTCCCTGGTCCCAGAATACCTCTCCAAGCCCAAGGTAATGGCTCCCCAATCCTTCTCCCCCTTAGGACAGGCCTCCTCCCACCCATCCCCAGGCAGCTTCTCCCTCCAGATGCTCCACTTGAGATAGGGCCCATTCCCCAAACTCAAACTTATCCATTCACTGCAAACATCCAATATGAAAATGCAAACACTGGAAGCTGTTTAGTTCGCTCAAATAAATACCTCATAGAAAAATAATCATGTTTATTTGACAACAGAAAAATACTAGGAAAACTCATGTAAAGTTAAAGATAAAAATAAACAAATGACCAAAAATCAAAATAGTTTCAACTCTCTCTTTTTTTAAGTTTACTTCCAATAAGACTGAAATATGATTTGAACCAATTCAAACTGGTTACTGAATTGGTTTTTTGGGTGGCTTGAATTGAAATTAAACCCAAATACACAGAATGCAACTGAACTCAAACCTGAACTGAACCAAAATAAATACCGGTTCGATTCCCTGCCCCAGAGAGACAGCACATTTAGGAAACCGGGCATCTGCTAGGGGGGAGCACAAGGTCTGTGACTACCACAAGTTTTACAATCACTCTGGTAGAAATACATTCCCCTACTTCTCACTTAGTCCTACAACATCTGGAAATCAGTGGGATAGGCCTTTACATGAAAGCTCTATTTGATTAAAATATATGGCTTGCCTAATTGCAAAGCCCAAGCTTGGGAGGATTTTCCTATTATGATAAATGGCAGAATGTCTGTACTGGTGTTTTATTGCACAGCGATATATCACAGGGCACTTATTCCTGAACAGAGGGAAAGCTCAGCTTGCAACAGACCAGCCTTCATCCAGCAGTGTAAGTGTTCCACCTTCACTATTTACGTATTTCAAATCTGAAACTCAACACACACATCTGCAGTGCTTTAATCTGAAATCCCAGGCTACATTTCCCCCACAGATTTATATTCTTCCCTTCCCACACCTCCAGATGTGGATAAAACTATAGCTTGTGAGCCAGCTTCCTTCTCAGCAAACTAGCACTTCCTTGCAATGTTCAACCTCACTTAACAAAAAACACACAGGTTCTTTGTGCATAATAAGAGTCTCAGAAAGGCACCTGTTGGTCTTACCTCTAAACTGGGAGCATCAAAGCTTTGCCCAACCAAAGGCTATTTTGACTATTTGCCAGGAGCCTGAAGGCTACACCTACTTTGCATAAACTGGAGCAGGATTGAGGCAAGCTGCTCTTATCTTGAATAAAAGTGCCGACTGCTGAAATCACCCCTCAGTTCCCCCCACCCCAAAAAAACATTGCCTGTCACACCACGCAAGCATTTCCAATGTGTAAAAAAAGGCAAAGCCACCATGTCTGTCAGAAACTGATATAACACACAGCATCTGCCCAGCATCAGACTTGAACATGTATGGGGTTTACTTGTATCCACTGGAGGACAGCATTTGACCTAAATACAGCTGGTATTTTTTCTGTTCCCTGTAGGAGCTTCACCTTTATCTGTAAGTTAAAGATGGCCTGTTTCACTTTCAGCTGTGCACTACTTCCTTCTGTTGGTCCCAGTCAATGCAGACTGCATATAAGTGACCGATTCACTCTGTCCCTTTCTCAGCCCTCATATTTACTGAAGCCTGCCAATGTCGGATGTGAAGCTGGAAGTTACTTCCTCCATCCTGGCCTGCACTGCCTCAATTTGGAGTTCTCTTGAACTGCGTCCAAGCTTGTCTTCAGAACATAAAGTGTCTGGGACTGCATCCTGGTTTAGGCAACTGCAAAAATAAAGTTTTCATGCTGACATTTCGTGCCTTTTGTGGGAGAACTCTGGTGACAAAAGTCTATCTTTTCTCCTTTCAGTCCAACAGAAGTCTAGTTCTGCAACGAATCAGAGGGTGTCTATACTTCCCTTGCATAAGCAGATACATATGTAGAAGGGCTGTTCTGCAGAGATTTCTTTATGAAGCATCTGATAAGAAGTCACCTATACTTTTAATTCCCTTCTAACCTTCCACCTGAAAACTATAAATCAGTGGATCATGGAACAGTATATAGCTATGCAGGAAGCTGTCTTCTTATTGCTATAGTAACTTTTGTGATTTCAATAATTTTTCCCATCTTGAATCAGGAAAAAAGTAAAAATCTCAAAAAAATATCACAAAACGGAAAAGCCTCAAAAAATTAATTTTAATTTCAAAACAAAAGTTGTTTGAAACAAAATATTTCATTTTTTGGTTTGAGAAGCATCAAACCAACTTTAAAGAAACAAAGTTTTCCTCTCTCCAATCAGAAGCAAAGCAAAGTTTCCCCTGCAAATTTTATTTTTAAAAATTCATCTTACATAACCACCTCCAAATATAAAAACCAGACAGTTTATAAATGCAAAAAAGTACTGTTGTGGCATATGGAGAGGTGCAGAATCGCAACATGTATTTAAATAGCAAAACCTTTAGAGCTGTCAAGGATTCTTGTTTGAATGGATAAGAACAGGAATGCCACTCAGTGAGTGTCATGCAAATATATTTCACAGTGAAGTTACAGTGCCACTAAATTCACAATGGGTTACATATTTATCGCCAATATAATTTTGCCAGAGTATAACATCCAGATTATTCTAAACGTTGGATTAGGGCACTCAGGAAATTACTTGGGTAAAGTCACTCATAATAAAAGAATTTGGAAAATAAACAGTTATTCTCAAACTAGAATATACATTTTTCAGGAATAACCTAACTGTGAGCCTTCAAATACATAAGCAGTTTGGACAGCAATAGGATTCTATAGCAGAAACGCAGAGAACTGCTATTCTAAAGAAACACAAAAGAGTCCAGATGAAGGCAACAAACAACAGCAACAAAAGGAAGAAGTCCAGAGCAGGACTTATATGGTTCTTGTGCTGGGCAACAATACTCTGCCAATGGGAAATGACTGCAGAAGAGAGTACCATGTGAGAATCGAGAAAGAAAACTCCCTGACCCCACTGTCCAGGCATGTAACAGTAATGCTGAATTGGCCACATCAAGAGAAACCTCAGGCACAGTACAGACAACAGGAATGGGAATTAGTGAGGAGCAAGCGTTTCCATTCCAAAGTGCACATGGTTCCCATAGCACAGCACCATAACATTTCAATGCGAGACTTGCCCAGCTATTTGTAGCTGCCAGAGCAGGTCAATTTGGAGGCATTACATTAGCTGTTCCTTTGCACCCGCTTCTTCCTCCAAGTTAGTCATTGGTGGAAAGTACACAATTTGTGACAAGGAGACCAAGCTGGTTTCAAACTATGACTCTCGGCAGAATTCCCTTTTGAGGCATCAAAAACTTCTCTGGCGTCAAATCACAAGACAGAGTATTTTGGAGCTAGTGAACACTTAAAAGGTTGCAGTGAAACAACGACAGATCTGCTATTCTTGTTTCAGGCCTCAAGGTGGTCAATACAGTACTAATTTAAATGGAGAGTTAACCAAAACAATTAAATAGCCAAAGTTATTTCAAAACTATACTGGTGACCCTAAAATACAGTGTCTTGAAAGTGTCAATGGAAAGATCCAATTAAGGACCTCATTCAATTAAAAACATGATTTTACATGTTGAACTTTATGGTAGACTGCAGGTAGACTAAGGAAAATATAGAGTGCTGTTCCTAGGCATAAGATACCCCCTTAGGTGATGGGATACACAGGGTTTAAAGCAGCAAAGAATCCTGTGGCACCTTATAGACTAACAGACGTTTTGCAGCATGAGCTTTCGTGGGTGAATACCCACTTCTTTCGGGTATTCACCCACGAAAGCTCATGCTGCAAAACGTCTGTTAGTCTATAAGGTGCCACAGGATTCTTTGCTGCTTTTACAGATCCAGACTAACACGGCTACCCCTCTGATACAGGGTTTAAAGTACACTAGCTGACAACTCCAGCAACCTTAAAGCAAACTGCTTACGCACGATACCCTAGACAGACATACAACTACCCTCAGAACTCCTGCGTGCACACAGCATGCTAGCTCTTCAGAAGAGCCTAAATATTTGCTGATTATCCATTTGCACTGGATTCTGACAACGCTATTTTACATAAATAAGGCTACTATGGCATTTGCAGAGCAAAAACATCTCAGACCTGAAGCTAACTTGAGTTTCAGAGTTTTCCATTGTTTGTGCAGAGGCAGTGCATCATTTCCCTAGTGGCTTTTTTATAGTTACTTACATTGGAAGCAGGCCTCCCCTTTAATGCATCACATATGAATTACATGATCTGCTGTTAAAATGACGACAGAAGCATGAATTTCCTCATTAAAGCTCAGAGAGTGAAAGTCAAACCAAACAAAGCCTAGTAGTGCAGGCCAAGGTGTACTGAGGACAAGCACTCTCAACAGGCTATTGTTTTCCTTGGCATGAGTTGTCATGCAGTGCAAGGCCATGGCCACAGTCAAATCCTTGGTCTCCATTTCATGGCTAAGATTGAAAGCATTAGGAAGGCCTAGTGATAATTATTTATCCCAGTCACCATAACCCAGGTATAATTACTATAAACATTGTGAACAGTACGTAATGCACAACTGACTCCAGATGCATATTTTTGCTTTCCCATCTGTTTCTTCTGCAACATCAACATAGAAAAATCATGCAGGTCTATGGCAGTTTTTTGGTGCTTCCAATAGCAACACAGTGCTTCAGTTCTGCTATGTGGATACATGCCCCTTCCCCCCTTTACACCTGGCACAGACACTCACAGCAATATGAACTATTCTATTCGTTTCAGAGTATGCATTGTCTGCCTTATCGCAGGCAATGTGTGTTTTGGAGATTCTCATTGTGGAGCTGAATTGCTGGCCACCACCAGTATTTCCATTAACCACTCACTCATGCCCGTCACCCCAATCGGGGTATGGGCCGCCAACCACAGATCTCCAGAGTCCTTTATCCTGGGCTGCCCATAAAATGTGCCTTCGACAGCCACACTTATGACTAGTGAGACAAATTGGGCACCATACTCTCAAAAGTTTGACCTTTTTCTGCAAAGGCAATGCAATTAAAATGCTGGTGTGAAGAACCAACAATTAAAGGGAGGGATCAACAGGATTTGTTTTACAACATTCAGGTACAGTAGCAGCTAAACACTTCTATAAGTACTGCGTGTTTGAAGTCTTAGGAAAAATGCAAAGAAAGTTATTATAATCAACAAACAAAATAATCCTACAGAACATGCAAGATACAGGATTAATCTCACAGGCCAGGTTGGCTTTAGATAATGACATTTTTATAATGCAGCCTGATCTTGAAAGGGCAGGCAGGAGCAAAATGAACAAGTTCATCTGTAGTTATGCAAGATCTAACCTAAAGAATATTAATTAGGAAAGCATGTAAGTAGAAGCTGTGAAAATTCAGCAAGGCCACCTCAAACACAGCATTAAAAGACTGACAAGGAAACCCAAATTCCTACTGAATTTATTATTTTGGTTAAGAACGTTACCACCATCAAGAGAAGCTTCATGTGGTACCAGGATAAGCATTGAAAAGTGTTACTTGTCTTAATGAATTGTGATGGCAGGAGAACCCCCGTGTGTATACAGCACCTAGCACAAAGGGGCCTCTCATCCTGATTGGGGCTTTTGGGTGCTATTGCAATACAAATAACGAAGGACATGCCTTGAGCTTGTAAGACTCTGGGTATGTCTACAGAGGGATTAAAAAAACAAAACAAAACAAGCTGTGGCTTGCCTGGGTCAGCTGGCTCTGCTCACCGGGCTTGGGTTCCAGGCTGAAGAAAAATAGCTGTATAGACATTTGGGCTTGGGCTGGGGACCCTGTGAGGGTGGAGGGTCCCAGAGCTCAGGCTCCAGCCTGAGCTTGACCATCTAACAGCAATTTCTAGCCCCTCAACCCAAGCCCCATGAGCCTGAGTCAGCTGTGGCCATGCTTCGCAGACATATCCTCTAATGCTAGTATATTGTAGTACCTGTCTGGTAAGGCTTCCTCCGAGGTTCATGGTACCGGAACCAGTTTTGTTAGTTTGCAGCCATAGCATCACCGTGGAGGTCAACTTGTAATGGGCAGTGCGACCACTGGACTTTTCCTGAAAGGGAAGAGGAGGAAAAGAAGATGGAGAGACAAGTTAAAACATAAAACCTAAAAGATGGGAAAGCATGGGGGAGTCACATCAGCAGCCACAGGATTGAAACGCATAGCTCAGGGGTAGGCAACCTATGGCACGCGTGCCGAAGGCGGCACGCGAGCTGATTTTCAGTGGCACTCACACTGCCCGGGACCTGGCCACCGGTCCGGGGGGCTCTGCATTTTAATTTAATTTTAAATGAAGCTTCTTAAAACATTTTAAAAACCTTATTTACTTTACATACAACAATAGTTTAGTTATATATTATAGACTTATAGAAAGAGCCCTTCTAAAAACGTTAAAATGTATGACTGGCACGCAAAACCTTAAATTAGAGTGAATAAATGAAGACTCGGCACACCACTTCTGAAAGGTTGCCGACCCCTGGCATAGCTGAATGGCCAGACTGAAGCCAATGTTTTATATTTTAAAATGCTCTCTCTCTCTCACACACACACACACACACACACACACACACTTTTCTAAAGGCAAATCTAGTTCAAGAAATTTACTCCCCAATGCCCCATTTTTATTACTTAATTAGTGAGATTTATCTGCAGACCTTTAAATTAAAAAAAGCTCATGGTTACATGCACAGAAAAGAACATATTTTCAATCTTTCTGGGATCCTTTTGATTACAGCCCTGACTTATCTTCATCCAAATTGCTTAAGGGACTTTTCAAAAATTAATAGAGGAAAGGGTTACATGGCCCCAACATAACATTGCATTGTTCAGCTGAGCACCTGTGCGCCTTTATTGTCTGGAATTAACTGGCTTTTGTTTTCATTTAGGAATATCAGCTGCCCCACAGGATGTACCTGAACTTCCACCACATGAATGGAATCCCAGCATCCCTTAATCTTCTTTGATCCGTCTCCAGCTTTCTTAATAAGGATCACACCAGCAAAGCCATGATCCAGATCCCAGAGGTAGACAGAGGAGACTCCACCTTCAAAATACCTGCAAGAAGAGAGCCAATAAAGATCCCAGATAAACAAAAGTTCCCAGATTCCAGAACGTTTTTTTAGACTGCTGTTGAGAGCCTACTAGATACCCAAAGAACTTAAGTTTTCATATTTTTACATCATTCATTTTAATAAAAATGATTGTACTTGTCTCTTAAGGAAAATAAAAACCTTACATGGGTTAGTGAGAAACAGCTATTTATGGACATCTATCCAACTTGAGCGAACAACTCCTCCGATTCCAATTAACTGCAACAGCTGTTACAGAGCAAGCTACAAACCAGGCTGAAAGTAAGGGCTGTATTTTATAGTGTAGTTTTTCCTTCTCACTACCGAGAGTGTCTGGGAGTTCTTTATAGCAAAGTCTGCTAATTAAGACAAAAGGGAACAGATAGGTAGGTGGCTTTATGCTACAGTCTGAAGTTTGTATGAAGAAAGCTGACATTTTGATTTATTGCTATCAGAGTTAGACTGAAACCAAAGTTCTTAGAAACGAAGGGCCAGTCAAACAAACAGTCTACAGAGGACCTTTGGGCCAGCCAGAGTGGCCGCCATTGATGGTGCCACACCAGGCATGGGTTAGTGAAGTTTCCAGATCTGGCTCAATCCTCTGAATACACAAATCTCTGGGGTGGCCACGGACAGTTTGAGTGTATGGTGTTGCTGGGATGGACAAAAACATCCCAGCACATGGCTGAAAAGAATGCACCTCTGCTTTTGAATACGATGAGTGATTGAAGGAAGGCCAGATCTCTATGAGACGACATTTTACACAAAGTCAAACCAGTTTATGTTCAGGATTTGGGGCTGAAAGCACATATAGAATGTCTCTAGCCACTCCAAGTCTGCTTGTAAGAGGTTTCTGACCCATACAGCAACACAGATAGTACACAGACTTGACAGATCCTGAACTTGTCTGGGCGCAAACATTTTTGCATCCCTAAGCAAGACATGGATTTCATGCAGGAGGCTGGTACTTTGCCTGATGCCCACACTTAATGGCTGATGTAGGCCAATCATCACGGGGGTTCCAAGTCACCTTGGAGTAGCTCAGGTGGAATACCATCAGGTCCTGCAGCACACCCATACCATAACTTTTGGATGGGTCTTTTACATTTTGAGTGATGAAGGATCAGTGTTTGTCCCTGGATCTGCAGCCATGTGCTTTCCCAGGTCTCATAGCTCCAGACAGTCATCGGAAATGCCTGGTTCAGCACATTTTCATAATGTGTTTGTTGTTTTCCTCCTGTCCGGACCTTGTCCGTCGATGAAAAGGGAGAGCCATCTGATTTCTTGATGGGAATGTTAGAAGGCTGTTTATGGCTGCCACTCAGGCATGTGATGGCTCCACAGGCTGATGCAGATTGTTGTACTTCAAGCTGTCCTCTGCTATCTCCCAGAGAGTTGATGTAGATCCCACGGTCACATTTTGTCGTGGCCCAGAAAATGCCTTTCAGCTGTTTATGTACTTGGACATCTTGCTTGTGTGCTTCTGCCTTTTTTGCTAATATATCAGAGACCTTCTCAGAAAGCCTAGGTTACTTACATGACCATCTCATGCTAATTGTTCCATTGGTGTACATGTAATATAGCATTATGTATACCACTCCAGGCAGGCAATCTCCACATTGTCCGAGAATGTGCTGAGGGCCACTGGCTAGGTTTAAATATTAATCCACCTGGTATCCTGCTTGGGAGCTGGTATAAACCAGGGAATAAACCTAAAACATTGAATCTCTTCTTTAGTGGCCAAAAAGTACATTCTTGCAAAACTGTGAGAACTATGAACTCTGTAAAACCCCACACCTGCTCTTTTGCTGATCTAACTGCTTTACACCTTTCGTACCACATTATACATGTGGTGGATGAAACATCTACTGTAAAGTAAACAGATATAGTAGGGATTGGGGAGCACATGGTTTACTTTTTGCTTTTAGCAGACTGCAACTGTAATCCTATAGCATTTTAGCACAATTACAGTTCCTTCTTAGCAAGTGTCTACAGTGAATCTCAAGCTCTCCTTATGCAAGAGATGTGAATAATGAATATTCTCCCACAGCATGCAGAAAACTGAGATTTTAGTAATGTAACTACTACAGCAAAGAATTTCAGTCCCTGCTTCTCTTAACTTTGTACTTAAAGGAGTTTCCATGACTCACAGAGCTATAAGAGTTCAACTCTCATGTCATAAGGCTTAAGATTTGTCACACCATTTAATAGCAGGATTTTAATTTGGCTTTTGTTTCTGCTTTAGTGTTAACTAGTCTCTCATACTGCTAGCTATTAGTCATGACTGGACCTGATGTGTAAACTACCAAGCTGACTGTTCATAATAGTGTGGTTCTAATGCTGTTCAGTCAGTCTGGTGCAAGTATAGGAAGCTGAAAAAGCCAAGAGACAAGTGCTCATATAGCTATAGACATCTAGTTCATTTTGTGAGTGCTCTTCATTCATATGCTCACCATGTACACTTATGCGTGTACACAATATCAGAGAATCCATTTTTGAGGAATGCAAGAGCAGATCATGCAACTGAGAAGGCTGCTTGAGTGGTAGCCCCCTCCCCTTGGAATAGTGGCTCAGCAGCCAAGGGAAGGAAAATGTCATCCAGGTTAAACAGTTTTGCAGCCCTAACTTTAACTGCCTTTTGAGGAGCATGTTCATTTAAATTTACAAGTGATTTCATGTTTCCCTTCAGCAAGAAAGGAAAACCCCACTCCATTATTAACATGACAAAAATCTATTTTCTTGTACACTAGCCTGTTTTATAACTGCATTTGAGGTTTGATTCCACGGGCTGTTCATTTTGGATCTCTGGATAGGCTACAGACAGTTCCAGAAGTAAAATGCATCCTCCCCACTCAGTGGCCACAGAACAGTGTGAACAGACAGATTATTGTAAAGGAATGTGGCCTACTCTACTCAAATATTCTCTCTGCATCTGTAGGACACAAATCAAAGCTTAAAAAAAAAAAACCACACCATACAAAGAGACATCAGTGCTGCCCAAATTCTTCCTTATTGCACATATGTACCACCATACCAAAGAATGCAGAAGACTGGGAGACAGGTATAAACAGTTAATTCAATACTACAGCAGTTAGTGTCCAGTGAGGGACCTTCACTATGGATCAGCAAGCACGGATTTGGCATTTAGTAACAAAGCAGCATATAGTCCTGCCCTATGAAGTATTGTTATCCAGAGACATTACTCCAATTAAAAAGGGAAAGCCTTTCAACTGAGCAGACATGCTGAAGCCAGAACTCTGTTGGGTTACCAAAAAAACCCCCACACTCTCCTGAAGCATCTGGGAATGGATTGTAACTTCTTCATTGATCAGTGTGCCTTGCAGTTCCTCAGAAAACTGAAGTTCCAGCCTGACTGATGCTTCCTTGGAGAAGAGAGCAGAAGGGCTGAAAGGCTAGAGAATAGAAACAACATCTGCCTCCATAGCAAGTGTGCTAAAAATCACTGTGGGTGAACTGGCAGTCAGTGAGATTATTGAAGGGTATACAGACAGTTTCCCCATTATACATTTTATGAGCTTGCTATGAGCCTGAAACATTAATTAAGAAAGGGACTACAACAAGGTTTTTTGGAAATTTATTCTTACCTACTGTACTTTGATCCTAATGACATGAAACAGGAAAAAATAATTTTTATGTGGTTCACATTTATGAGATTTTACATAAAGGCTTTTGTGGGTATTTTAAGAATGTGCTAAAATGTTGTTTGAAACCACATAAAACCATCTGAAGAACCTCCCGCCAGAACTAACAGCACACACATGGAAACACTTTAACTAGTCTTTGTATATTTAATGAATCAAATATAGTATTAATATTGTTTTAAATACTAACATGCTATTTCAATAAAGTTACTTTGCCATAGCCAGTTTAGGTATCTTGAGACCCAAACGATAATGCAAACAATTGAATGCAGTTGTGTTCAAGGGATAAATGTTAGCTGTATGCTTCACCAATATTTGATTATTCCAAAAATTCACTGGTTTTCCTGAGAAGAAAGTGTATATCACTGATCAGAAGCACTAGATTTCAGCAGAGTCATATGGAGACTAAATTTTAGGTTTCAGGTTCTATTCCTCCCTAATCAGTTTTTATAACCCATACTGATGTGGGACATGTCTGATAAATACATAAACCCAGGACATCAGGATTAGGGAACTTTTCTTTAAGCTTACTTTCTCCAGGAAAAATAAAGATGATGCTACAGGTTAATTGGCTACTATATATAACAGAAAATTGGACAGAGATTGGCAGGAATTGAAATCTACATTTGTAAGCATGGATTTGCTGCACAAAGACTGGACTATATCCAAGAAAGCTTTGTCAGACACAGAAAAGACAGAGACACTTAATAAAAAACTAAGCAGAAAGGTGGGCAACTGACTTGGAAAATTCTATCTTCTTCGAGGTGACAGTTTACATGAATCCCTACTCTTGATGTATGCCCCTCTGAGCTTTCTAGATTGTTGTACGTGTAACTGCAGTGTTGGGCAGATTATTGTACATCTTCCTCAGAAGCATCTGGTTGCTAGCCACGGTCAGAGAGAGGATACTGATTAGATGAACCACAGGTCTGATTCAATATGGCAATTCCTATCTTCCTGTGCAACTTCTGGTGCTTTGCAAGGCTTCCCAAATGTGAATACATTTTTCCAAAGCTAATAAGAATAGCTGGGAACTCAAGTCTTCTTCAGTTTAAGGACTGGATATCTCCAGATTATTCTTTGGCATGGAGGAGGGGGCAAGATATTGCAGTAAGAGAATACTAAAAAAAACCAACCAAACAAAACAAAAAAAAACACATTTTGGTTGTGCTAACCACCCACCACTCTTTATCAGAAGGCTGCACTGCTGGTTGACACACACCTATATTATGGAGGCTTCAAGGGGTAACCAACCTTCAATAAAGACTGCTGCAACTGTTTCAGAGACTTAAAGTTATGTTTCAGGAAATATTTACTGTGCACAAGAGGTTGATCCCTGGAGTTACTGAAAAGGCATTAGATCCAATATATCAATAACGCTCGCCATCTAAAGTTCAGAGTAGCATGCCATTTTTCATTGGAACCCCTTTATAGTTTGAATGTCATGGTCAGGTACACAGATTTTATGTCCATTACTCTTCAACCACAGAACTCCTGGAAAAAAGTCTTTCTACACAAAAAATGTCACACTAAAAAAAAAAATTTTTTTAAATGACCTACTTTATGAATGTGAGAATAAAAAAATATTTAAGTTAAGAGAGATCCAAAGCTTTATGAAGTGTTTGAAGTTTAGGTGGGTGGACACATAGGATGGAAACTTGTTTAAGGAACTCTAGAGAGTAAAAGCTTGGCCAGAACAAAGCTATAACTTCAAGAGAGCTGGGTTGGGGAGGAAGTTTCCCTTCTCCCCAATAGCACACCCTAAAAAAAGGGGACAGATTGATCACTTTATTTTACCATTAAAGACCAGATTATTAATGATGTTGTTTGGTGCCATTGGAAAGCTCTTTCCACAACACTTGGTATGAATTTTGGACTATACACTGGGAAAGTGAGTTTCCATCACACTGCAATGAAAACAAGCTCTGGCTCTCAATTTCACTAGAACCAAGTCACATCCATAAAAACACTTGGGCATTTTCCAGTGGGTAAGCTAGTGCCAAAGACAGCGGGTGGGTTTTTGTATCTGGCTCATGACTCTTGCAGCACAACATTAAGCCACAAAACCCAATGCCAAGTACCAATACCGTTTGTTTATGAAAACCATTTTAAAATGTTAAGTGGTGCTTTAGACTGGATTTGGTAAAGTGACACTGTTCACTTTGATTTTTTCTAGATAATTATATAGATGCTTCTTGCAATTGCAGAGTGTAACAGGAACAGCTGGTCAGCACCTAGAAGTGAGTCTAAGTCTCTTGATATTGATAGAGGAAAAAGTCCTATTGTCTCCCAAAAATGCTTTTGAGCATTCGTCTACAAGCATTAAAATCACCACCAAAAGGGCTGCTGTTTTCTGGCAGTTCTGATGGGTGACTGAATACCACAGGGAGGTCAATGGAGGAGCCTATTTGAAGGCAGAAGTTTAACTGACTGGTAGAACACACGACAGAACAATTTTCATCATGTACCTCCCGCACCCAAAACCAAATGTTGACTTGCATTTTTGCTTTCTAAGTATAAAGAAAATGGCCAGTTTCAGCAAGGAAAGAGGTGTTGTCAAGCCATTTATTCAAATTGACTACACATTACTAGCTCATGGATGGAAAAAGATTTTAAGGTTATAGAAAGAGTTCAGTTTTGTCATCAGGTAATTTCACCATTGACCTTCTCCCCAGCCCAGATTTACAGCAGCAAGAAAATACAGAATACTGTTCAACAATAAAACAACAGGCATGAGAATGCACAGGACAGTTTGATATGGGGGAAAACGAGCAGGAAAGAATGGTTTTTACTGGCTCAATTAGAGATAATTCAAAGTTCTTTTATTCCTTTCCCCTCATCTCACACACAAGCAGGAATGTGGCCATATGAAGTTCTTTAAGGATGTTCCCTGAATACTAGAAAAGGTAAGATGTTTGTGTCCTCAGTCCAGTTTAATGAACACGTCCCAAAATATGCCTGTGGATTCTGTACAGGTATTTAACAGAATTTTTTTCCAGCACACACAGGTGCAACGGTCCTATGAGCAAGCATACCAATAAAATTAGGTATGTGTAACTTCAATGCCAGTTACACTTAACTGCACATCTGGACTGCGGCTGGACAACAAACTGCAAGGAGAGCTATAAAGAGTAATAATGCTGCCTGCATGTTAGGAGAACAGCATTCAAAACAATGGAACAGCTAAAAGTCAGAAGCTGCCTAGAATCCTGGAGTCTGTGGCTTTCAATACATTACCATTGTCAAAAATGACATTCCCCATTTAGTTTTCCCAAACATTCAACTGTACTTAGTGCTTGAAATGTCATGACCAAAACCTCTTTGAGAAGTCACCAGCAAACTACCATTAGCCTCCAACACAAAAGCCTGAGCCACCTTGTAACACCATGGTCTATCTCCAGCTACAGAACAGGCTCATTAAACCACAGGAGGCAGAGACTTGCAAGCAAGTCTCTCACCTATACCCATCAGTTTGACCAACAGCAGGCCATTCTGTAGAGAGCCCGCTGCATATTTAATGAAGTTGCAGACAAGTTTTACATTCTGCAAACTACAATTGCTCACACATGCTGTTCCAAAATAAACCAGAATTATGTCAGTCTCTTAAGAGGCAAACTCCAGAGGTACACAGTGGAGTCCCAGACTTGTTTAAATAAGTAGTTCAGCACCTAGACGTACATAGTTACAGAAAGGGTCCTAGTGGAGGTAGTGCCGTAATCAGGACGGGGCGAACAGGGCAGCTATCCGGGCACAAAGCCGGGAGGATGGAATAAACGTTAAGGAGCACAAATATGCTTGTTCGCCTCAGGCACTAAAATGCCTAATTACGGCTCTGGGTGGAGGCCCCAAAAATCTAAATACTGGTAAGGGCCTTCTTCCCTTCCTTCAGGGAAATTAAGACAAATACAGTACGGGGTAAACAGCTTCAGACAGCAGTCTTGTGACAAACTACAGCAAGATACGCTGAGTTACAGATCTGCAAAACATTGACAGGAATTAGATCTTGAAGGCTCTCAAACTATTTACACCCTTACAAACTAGGCTGGAGAACTCTGAAGCACCACTGTCTACTCCACCTGCTGTCTGGGTGTGAATCTAGGAAGTGCAGGACAAGTCACACTGCTGTTGTAAGGAAAGATGCAATAAACCTAGAGTTGAGCCTCATTAAATTCACCAGTCATTCACCTTTACTGATCTACACAGAACAATCTCTGTATTTGCACTTACCACTTGGGAACATGTTATTTTTATTTGAAGCATAAAACTGAATATTAAAATATATTTGGCAGAAAAGATGGGAGGCCTAAAATAAACCATTTCTTGTGCATGAGGCATTAAATGTACTGAAATCATGCTTGGCACAGATATTGTATGGCATATTAATTCGTACATTAAGTTTACTCTAGCCAGTCAGGTTACAAGAAGGACTATTATTCACTGATGAGTTAGCCTTCTGACTAGGGTTGCCAACTTTCTAATTGCTGAAAACCAACCCCCCCCCCCCCTCTTCGTCAGGCCCTTCCCCCATCGCTCCCCCCCCCCGGCTCCGGAGCTGCAGCCTGATACCAAGCCTGCCTGCCCACGAGATGCAGATAGGAGCAGCCCTAGCTGAGAAGGGGCTGATGTGGGTTGATGGCCTGGCGCCACCTCTTCCCCACTCCCCTGTGGTAACCGAACTTTTGGTGTCCGGTCGGACACTACTAGGGGTCCCCTTTTTGAGCAGACTTTCTGGTTGAAAACCGGGCACCTGGAAACCCTACTTCACAGTCTGATACCAATTTATTTATTAAAAACATAGCATACTTTGAAGACACTGTGGGAGAGCTTTCAGAGATGCAAATGGCAGCGTAGTACTCCACCTAAACTGAAAGAATCCTCCACCACTTTCTAGGTTCACGCCAGAGTCAGTAGATGTGGATGGTGATGCTCTGGAGCTCCCCAGTCCAGATTGTAACTGTCAGATAGTTCAAGGGCCAGTTTCAGATCTAGTTCCTTATTACTGTGTACAGACCTGGAGCTCAGTGTACCTTGACTTTCAAATGGAGTTAGGAACCTGACATCTGTGCCTTTGAAAATCTCCCCTTGTACTTTTTAAGAATAAACTGCTCTATTCTGAGCATACATGTATATTCTCTAACCGAGATTCAGATGTTCAGCAGTAAGACAAACAGCTACATGAGCTAGAAAGTTTATCCTTAATCAGTCTAACTATCTTGTTCTGATGCATCTGTCTGGCCAAACATTGTCTTGACAGGGGAGTCAAGAGCTTTGGAATTATCAAACAACCAGCTGCACCTACAAAATGTATGGCGATGAGCACGGCAAAGTGGCTCAACAACAAGGACCTAGCATTATTAAGGGGTAAGTCACTAAACATCTAGGCTTGGCTTTTCAAAGGAGCCTAGGAGTCTGGAATTCTGATGGACGTCAGGCACCCGGACTCCCTGAGGCTCTTTTTTAAATCCCAGCCACAGAGGATAAAGCTGTAATGTTCAACAGGCAGCATAGTCTTATGCAAATTAAGTTTGTCTTGAGGAATCAAAATTTTTGTAACAATCATAAAATTAGAAAAGGGACAAAGCAAGTGCCATTTTAGGTGGATTTCAGTAAAGTATTTGATTTTACGCTACAAATTGTTACTTCAAAAATCATTTCAGATTGGTTTGGACAGGAACATGTGGCTCAAGAATTCGCAAAGAGCATATACAGTACACATAACCTTGATTTAAGAAAGTATCTAATGGCATATGCACAGACAGGTATTAGGTCACTTCTTAGGTAGTTAGTCTCTTCTTAATAATCAGCACATTAATATGTACACAGATTCTGCTGAACAGAGCGGAGTTCTGAACACCAACCAGAAATAAGCCTATTGTTAGAGAAACTGATAGAATTCAGAGAAATAACCCAAGAGTGATGAGAGGCTGGAAGCATTCATTTGCTAAGAAAAAAAAAAAAATCAAAGGTAAATGCACACATCTTGATTAAAAGGGTGACTGGCGGGGCAGGAGGGGAAGAGGATATAAGATAATCCATAAATAACTGAAGACTGAAATACCAGAGAAAGGATTTCACTGCGATAATGAACATAGCCAGAAAGAACTGGAGAAAGTTAAATAGAAAATTTAGTGTGAATATTACAAAAAAGACTTCCTGATAGTGAAGTAGGAGACTATTAAGAATGGTTTCCTAAGGAAGTAGCAGAACTCCTTTCATTGCTTGGGACACGGAAACCTACGCTAGGAACGTGTGCTATGAGGACAATGCTGCATCAGCAGGGATGACCTAATAGGACTTTTCCAATTCTTGTGTTCAGATTTTAAGACGCTAAGGATAGGGCAGCAAGGGAACCCAAGGCAGAGAACAACTCTGATGAGCATCAGAATGCTCAAAGGTGCTTTAGAAGGAATTCTGCATATAGATGCACCAAAAATGAAGCACTGCAGAAGAGAGAATCAGGTCAAGAGCAACTGAATGATGTTTCCCAATATGCTCATCTTGCTTTCCTCTCTCACCCCTTTTAAAAACTCATCCCAGCCTGCATAATTACATAGAATAGTGCAAAACTGTCTCTTATTAGGCTTTGAGCTGGCTAAAGTTAAGGAAGGGACCCTGATTCAGCCCTAACTGCATTCTCTTACATCTGAAGAGTTTGCTGGCATAACCGTCCTGTTTTTAATTCTGTAAGCATCTGAACATTAAAGTGACTAGCATTTTGGTGATTTAAGCCCGTCTTATGAGATGTCATCTTGTACTTATCAGTCGAACCCAGAGGCAAGACTCATGGGTGACATAATCCTGATGTCACACCCTATTGTGCAAAGCCCCAGCCAGCAGTGGGATAGAAAATCTCAGGTTTCCTTAGTGCTAGGATGCATAACAAACACATCTGGATTCAATCTGCAGAGCCCTCACTGTGAAAGCCACAGTAACTATCATGCCTGAAGAGAAAGCCATCACAAAGGGCTAGTAACCATTAATGAGGAACAGTGAGCTAATGGTAATAAAGTTACTTCAAAGCTTTCCATGGTTTTTAGTTTGGGCAAACTAGGTTTACATCTAAACACTGACAGAACTCTTACATAAAGAGCTCACAGCTGCCTAATCACTTCAAGAGCTGAAAATTACACTGCAGGCTGGAGAAATCTGAGCTTCAGTGATTGTACCCCCCACCTCCAATGCACGGTACTGGTGGTTGATGTAAAAACTAAACACTAATTATGCCTCCAACACATGGTATACTCTATTTCCTTAGTGGAATCAGGATTGTTACTTATACAGGAAACTCAGCTGGTTAAGCACACATGTAAAATGTTGCAAGTGGTGGCATATTAGTATTTCTTTCTGGTAGCACCCAGAATGCACTAAGTATTTTCATTCAACAAGTCTCCCCATAGGCTTTACAACAGAGCAGTGCCTTTAGGAGGCACTAACTTTGTAGCGGCACTGCAAATGAGCTCATATAGAGGGATAACATGGAAGAAGGCACAGCCATGTATGTGTGAAAAGCTGACCAAGTATATTCACAGGGGCTGGCAATGTTCCCTCTAATTTTTTACATTCATGTGCAGAATGAATTTTGTTATGTGCGCCAATATGGAGGTGATGTGTGGCCAAGGGGTTCGGAATGTGGGAGGGGGCTCAGGGCTGGGGCAAAGGGTTGGAGGTGGGTGGGTGAGGGCTCTGGCTGGGGGTGCAGGCTCTGGGGTGGAGCTGGGGATGAGGGGTTTGGGGTGTAGGAGGGGGCTCAGGGCTGGGGCAGAGGGTTGAAGTGCGGGGGGAGGGAGAGGGGTTGAGGGCTCCGGCTGATGGCTCTGGAGTGGGGCCGGGGATGAGGGATTTGGGGTGCAGGTTTTCCCGAGGCTGTGGCGGGGAGAAAGGGCTCCCCACAGCCCTCTCTCGCCGCAGCAGCCCAGGGCCGGGGGAGAGGCGCCTCTCCCCGCCTGCATGGCCCTTCATAGCCTGCCACGCAGCTTAGAGGGAATTTAGGCTGGCACCATCAGTAGAACAAAGTGGGTGTAGAGAAGCGGGATAAGATAATTGTGTATGAGAAGCGATGGGAAGAGTTTTGAGGATGTTTACAAGAAACTTGAACATGATGTGAGTGATGGAGAAGCCAGTGTAGAGATTTAGAGAGAGAAGCTGATGCACAAGGAGAACAAACAACAAGGAGAACTATTATTTGACTTCAGCAAATGAAGTCTGTACAATACAAAGTGATTAAAAACTATAGGCAAAAAGACATTGACACTGTTGACTCTAAAAAGAACAGGGTAAGATATCAGCTTACCTAGGTCAATGGGATTTCATTGCTGTTTCTGACCAACAATCACCTCAATCCATCTACTAGAAGTCTTATATCTATGTATAGTCATATGCATAGGGGAACTTGGTTGTAACACTTCTTCCTCAAGCTGGAAGGACAAGAGTGGTGGACACTTCACTTAGGCCACATCTACTATACTGAGAGCCTCTGTAAATCCATGAACTAAGATCTCTATGGCAGCAGTACCATCAGCAGCACAGTTAATACAAACTGAATGCTTTGGACACTAACCAAGTCTGCAATTCAACAGGATAGTGGGCGCTATGAAGTGTTACTCAGCCAGTGCATTTTCAGAAATGAGATGATTAAGGCTATGAGAACACTTTGTGATCTTTCAAGTTGTCACAGACAAGGACTTAATAAATCCTATTTAACCCAAGAAAGACCAAAGAGGTTCCCTAAAATGGAATGTCAACGTTTAAACTTCTCCCATGTTTAGGGTGACTAGATAGCAACTGTGAAAAAACGGGACAGGGGTGCGGGGTAATAGGTCCCTATATAAGAAAAAGTCCCAAAAAACAGGACTGTCCCTTTAAAAACGGGACATCTGGTACCCTACCCATGTTACTGAACTAGCCAAAGGCTGCCAAGACTCATCTTCCTGAAATCATTTTCTACTAAAATCCAGACAAGAGGCATCTTTCCACAGGGAAGTCTATTTTAATTCACTTCAGAAGCCTCTTCTTCTTAACAATAAGAGATGATTAGATTACTTAAAGCACTGATTATTTTACATTCCATGTTCTTTTGTTTAGGGTTGGAGATAGTTACATTTATCCAGACTCACTGGTCCTCATTATGCTTTGATTTCAATCAATTGCACATATGCCCGTTAAGTTAAGGGCAATAAATTACAACCATGTGTTAGAAGGAATATTCTTCTCAGTGTGGGAAGTGGAGAGGCAAGGATTTAACCAAATTGGGTAAAATGTTAGATTGCATATGGGAGTAATAAACTAATGAACAAAAGGATATTAGGGCATTAGCTTTAGGCAGTATAAGTGTTAAATCTGGCAGCAAGAGATCAAAATTAAAGTTACCATTTCGGCAAAAGGTCTGCATTTCTGTGAAATACAACTAATAATCTTAAAACCATATACGATATGTATTTGCTAGGGATTGAATTAATACCAAGTTCACTTCTTCAGACTCAAGTTGAATTCACTTCTGGTCTCCACAAGTGTTAACCCAACCCTACCTGCCCGGCAAAGTGTTCTCTCTCTCTCTCCCTCCTCCCCCCCCCCTTAGTTTCTCCCAGATTTTATAGATTTGTGAAATTAAGGTGCACCAACAACTGTCTGAAGATTCCTGTGAGAATTTAAATTAAAATCAAATGGAAGGAATGGGGTAAGGTCATAATTGGCAAGGAGAGAGGAGTTTAGCATGGCTGAATGAAGTAATGATATGCAGTTATGAAGGATTAAATAGGAATAAGAAGGCTTACTGACAGAAAAACTGGGAGACTGTTTCATAACAAGGGATATGGGGCAATCCGTGGAATTATTTAAAACTAGCTTGGACAGGGCACCAGGTATACATGGTAATGAACAATTCTGCAGTGGCTACATAGACTGAATATTCAGCAGCCTAGTAATATCTTAATGCTCAAGATTCTACTATTCTAAGCAATTCTATATAATTTTGTAATACAAGCTTCACCCAACATGTTTTCAGATTAAAGTGCTGACATCAAATGAATTGCCAATAAGTAGTCTAGGGAAGACCAAAATTTAAGACTCTGACACTAGTGAACAAATATGAATAGATTATCTAACAGATTATTTATATAAAGCCCTAACACTGTTTTCCTGAAGCATCCCCTCTTAGCCATTCCCAAACAGGACCACCACTTGCTACATAGGTTCTGATGGTTCATTCATGTAGGTGACTTGTTCCCCACCTGCAGATAACGGGTTAGAACAGTATTCTAGAGGATCTAAGGTGTAGGCTGAGCAGTGCTGGAGCAGAGAACCCCAGGAGCAGCCAATTCTTTGAACAAAGTCTGAGCTGAACTTCATGCAGTATTATTGTTACTTTAAATTAATAAAAACCAAACCCCAGGAAAGGGGAGAGTCTGAACTCTACATTATGTTGCCTGTATTTGAAAACAACACCACCACAGGTTGGGAATAGAACCTGCTCACAAAAGCACTCAATTCTTCAAGAGATGGATATATTTCTCTTCCACCCCAAGAAATGACATTGGAATAATCTGTCCAAAATCTTTTAAAACCAGAAAATGAAGCATTTGCCATATGGAATGAACTCTGAGAACCAAGGGCTTAGCATTACTTTGGGCCTGGTCAAGAAGAGCTTTGCTTTTATCCAACTTATTATTCCTGCCTGCAGTCTCCCAGACTGACTGGTCTGTAGTCAAACCTATTACATTGTCTGACAGCAGTAATTCCAGACAACTGCTTACTAATGAGACAACTTCAAAGTCAGATTATTTAAAGATGACAGATCTAATTCAGAATTCAAATTCAGAAAGCCCTAAGAGAAGACAATATGGTTCCCAATTTTTAAATATCATTCAACATCAGAGAGAGAGCTCTACAAGATTATTCTAACCCAGGGATCGGCAACCTTTGGCACGCGGCTCGCCAGGATAAGCACCCGGGCGGGCCAGGCCGGTTTGTTTACCTGCCACGTCCACAGGTTCGGCCGATTGCAGCTCCCACTGGCCGCGGTTCGCCGCTCCAGGCCAATGGGGGCTGCGGGAAGCAGTGGCCAGCACATCCCTCAGCCCACGTCGCTTCCCACAGCCCCCACTGGCCTGGAGCAGCGAACCGCGGCCAGTGGGAGCCGCGATCGGCCGAACCTGCGGACGCGGCAGGTAAACAAACCGGCCCGGCCCGCCAGGGTGCTTACCTTGGGGGGGGGGGGGCCGCGTGCCAAAGGTTGCCCATCCCTGTTCTAACCTCTGCTTCTTGGTATGCTAGCAGCATCTCTGGTGGGATTTGCAATATAAATTGTTTTGCTGTTTTAAGTCATCTATACAATTGATCTATGTTGCCATGATGAAGTGCATTGCAGCATCTTAAACTGCAGCAAGGGAGGTTTAGGTTGGACATTAGGAAAAAGTTCCTAACTATCAGGGTGGTTAAACACTGGAATAAATTGCCAAGGGAGGTTGTGGAATCTCCATCTCTGGAGATATTTAAGAGTAGGTTAGATAAATGTCTATCCGGGATGGTCTAGACAGTATTTGGTCCTGCCATGAGGGCAGGGGACTGGACTCGATGACCTCTCGAGGTCCCTTCCAGTCCTAGAATCTATGAATCTTACTGTCATTGGGGGCTCTGACAAATGACCAAACAACTTCTGTTACCTTGAGAACTGTGAGCAAGAGGTACCTACAACTAATCAGCAAAGGAAAGTGCTGGAGTTAAGATAAAGCAACAAAGCCCCAAAGTGCTTGTGCAAACCCCAAGATGAACCCTCACTATGGAAGACATTTAACTGCCTGGGGAATATATACTAGAGCCTGGAGTTCTCATTAAAATTCTTCTCTCAATTTTTTTTTTTTTTTTTTTTAAACAGCAGAAATTATACTTGATGTTTAAATTTTATATTAGCTGTTGGTAACATGTCTGTTACCCCTCTGGCATAAACATAACAGCACAACTGTTTCAGGCTGCACTTTCAAGTATTGCATATAAAATATCCTCTAAACTGGAGGAAGAGGGAGATGTTTACACTTCGCCTGTTGAATGACTGTTGCAATACACTCAGCATCTGCTCTAACAACCCCAGAGGCACTACTGTCATCAAGGAAGTTCTGGGGTTCCCTTCTCCTTCATCTGCAATGCAGAAGACAGGCATAACAATCCAAGCAACGGCAAAGTGCCTTCAGAGGTGTGGTTTTTTTAAGTTTGCCACACAAAGCGTGGCTAAAAGTTGTATCACTTGAATGAAGAACCTGTCTGTTCAATGTGACTGACATTCTGAAGTGGTGAAAATGAGTTTCTAGATTATCATTCAGAAGCGTTTTTGTATATTTCCTGCAACGTGAAAAGGGTTACTAAGATGTGGTTCCTTTAGAGCATGAATTTCCTCTCCCCCAAGAGAGGCTGTGTCACTTCAATATAAGACCGCACTAAGACAGTCAGCAGCCTACTCAGTTTTCTAGGTTCACACACAATAATTTCAAACCTGGTTTGAGACATTTTACAGCGCTGGAAGGTGTCTGGCTTTTACTGGGAATTTATAACCACACTGGTACACTGGTATTGGAATTGCTGCACCATTCAGGCCTTGACCAGTGCCACAAAAAAGCACTGCCAAACCAGAGGGACCAGTGACACCTTTAGTCAGGCACTTCAAGAATCAGAGCTACTTCTGGTTTTCTCATGGGTGTGCAGCATTTTTTTTTCAGCTATAGCAGATCATCAGAACTGCATCATTGCAACTATCATATTGCTTTCCCCTTTCAGCTCTCCCCACACTTCAATTCCCACGATTTCAGCAGCTGTTACAGTGGTAACTGCTAGAGTCAGAAGCAATATTTATTCTATCTGAAAGCTTGAAATCCCCAGTTTTCCAGTAGTATGTATTGTTCACATCAGCTGCTAAAGTCATATGCAACTGAAGACAGACAAGAGGCTGTTTTTTAAAAAGCTCCAGTCAATCTTCTATGACTAGGAACGTGTTGGCAGGACTGTTTGGTGGCCAGCAGGATCCGTGAACACTGATCAGAAATATTAATTTTTAGTTATGCATTTTTTAAAGTCAGAGCAAGCGTGGATTGCCAACATCCAAACCCAGCTGTGTGTTTAAGGAAAATGCAGACTCAAGGACTACTGTAAGAAACTACCTATGCTATTCACATCTCTCCATGCCTGCTTCAGCTAAAAAAAATAATAAAAATTAAAAAATTTAAAAAAATTCCAATTTCAGGCATAATGAACATTTACAATCGTCATGTTTCCTGGTCCCTGTTTGAAAATTCTCCCTAGGCATAAAGGAATTTTAGGATAATTCAGGAAAATAGAAGCCATACTTTTCTTCCTTCAGTGCACTTCTGAGATGATCATAAAGTTCCAAAAAGAGTCCTGCCCTCATAGCCACTCTTATTTAGTGTGACTGCTCTGCATGTCAATGTGTAGTGTCTCTGTTTCTGACTGATGACATAAGAAAGAAGTCTGTGTAAGGAATGCCTCACACATCCCCTCTAATAACGTAGCCTCTCTAAAAGTTGGCCTGCCAAACTGAAAGATTAACTTTGAATGCAATTTCCTTTTATCAATTTTTTTACTTCTGTAGATTATGATGTACAGGGCCGGCTTTAGGCCGATGCCCCGATTCCCCGGAATCGGGCCCCGCAGGTAAGAGGGTCCCGCGCCTTAGGCTCACCCAGCGGTGGTCCACTCCAGCAGCATTTCAGCCGGGGGGGGGCGGCAGCGCTCCGGGGTCTTCGGCGGCATTTCGGTGGCGGGGGGGTCCTTCAGTGCCGCAGAAGACGCGGAGCGGACCCCCCCGCCGCCGAAGACCCGGCCCGCGGAATCAGATGCCGCAGATCCTAAAGCCGGCCCGGATGATGTACTACACTCCAAACCTGTTGCAGCATGGTTCACCTAAATATTAAAGAAATCTGTGTTGCTTCCTGCAGATTAAACTTGTTTTGAAAGGTAGTAAACCCATCTGATGAGACGGGTACAATTAGGATCACCTTAGTTCCACAGACCAATTCATTTTCACCTCTTTAGGACCTGGTCAGTGACTAGAGACTTCTCTCTTTGCTGGAAAAACATGGGGATTCTATTCTCAGTGGATTGCTAGAGTCCTTAAATATTGCCGTAAGTAATTAACATCATCTATTTTCAACAATGTTAACAGTCACAACTTGCTTTCATATCAAGTTAAATGTAGTAATAAAACTAGGCATGCAGTTACAATTTTAATCTTGGCTGCTGGGATGCATGGCTGAAGTACCTTCACCAACTCAAGCAGTAAAATTCTTGAAGTTTTTTTTTTTTATTAAATATACAAGAAGAGAAATGTGGTTAGTTATTCCCAATTTCATGAGCACACTGAATACTTCCTGTTAAAGAGCATGAGTGGCCTCAGTTTCCCCATATGAATGATGGGCATAACACACTGTGATGTATACTTAAATCCAGTACTAGCTAGTCAAAATGTAACAGCTGTGTTATATTATTTTCCGAGTGTGAATATGATTGGGTATCACTGCATTTAACCAGCAGCACTGCAATATGCAATAGAACTAGCTAACTAAAATGATTAGCTGAATCAATGGGGATAATCGCAAGCATCCAATAACGAGAGCTGTTCAGACTTGATAATCTATGTTTAAAATAACTAAAAACATCCTCCTCCCTTCAAACTTAAACTACAGGGCGCAGAGATACATTTTCTGTGCAATGTCGTTCCAACAGAAAATTAATTCAAAGACTTTGGTATCAAATTACTCCAGTTATGCTCTCAGAGTCCTCTTGATGAATAGAGAGAGCTCGATAGGTCACACTTACCTAAACAGCACCGTACGCACATTGGTACCAGATACAGCATAAGTGCAGACTTTTATGATCTTGCATTTTAACTGAGTACAGTCTTGGCCTACATAGTGTATTACAGGAAGCACAGGTAGCAATGTCTATATTTAAGGCTTCCCAGTACTTCCCATTATAAGACCCTATTTTCACTTGCTAATAATGTACCAAACTAACCTTTCTGGCTGAAGTTTCACATGCAAAGTGGTTTGTCTCAGGCAGATATTGTTTATTTTAAGTTTCAGAGGGTGAAAATGGTTTAGCCATTTCCAAGAACAAAATTAGGGAAAAATACATGGCTTTACCCACATTAAAAAAATGTTTGCAACTATTTTGTTTGAGAAACTAACACTACAATGCTTTAGAGCAGGGACTTGAAATTTGGAAGGGGTTTGCCTGTATGTCAGGGATGTGCCCTTTGTTATCCCTCTAGAAAAAGACCTCAACTTGCACAGATAAGCAGCCTCAGAAAATGTTCAGTTTGCACATGCTCAGCAGAGACTTGTTAAGGAGTTTGGCAGCTAAATTCTCTGAAGATATCCTCCAAGCTTGCTGTAGGGGCTGAGAGCAGGATTTTCACTGCAACTGTTGCTCTCAACTCCTGAGGGCCACTTTGGTGCCTGGGAAATAGAAATGAGAGCAATGAGTGTGCTCTCAATGCTTCCCCTGTTGCCACCCAGGCAGACTGGAATGCAGAGGGGACAAGAATTTGACCAAGGTGGGGCAGCAATAGAGGGAGTAGACTAGGACCAGGAGTTTAGGAGACAGGGATGTAGACTAGGACTGGCTGGGCAAAAAGTGAGGGGAAACCGGACTGAGAGCCAATGTGGGGAAGGGGCAACGGAGATCAGACAAGGATACAGGGAGAGGAAAATAGTTTGTGATCACGTAATTAAAGATTGTATCATCACACACAAGGGGACTGAATTTAAGTTGCATGGTCAACCTTAATTCTGGCATTTCCTAACTTTTGAGCGCTTAACTTTGCAACTTTAACATTCGTGTGTGTATTATAAAAGTGTGTGTGTGTGTGTGTATTATAAAAGTGTTACAAAACATGAAGTCAAAACACACATTTAAGAATCTCAGTGGTATTCTACAGAAGGTTACCCTTTTAAAAAAGCACCAAGATTTAATATCTTGCCAGAGAAACATTTATAGCAGGTCAGATGAACAAAAGAAAGGAAGTGGTCAAGAACTAAAAATCTTTACTTTTTGCCTGCATTTGTTAGTGTCTGAATAGTCTAAGTATTAACCATGGTAAGTAACTACATCTAAGGCTGTGTTTTTATCACTAGCTTCTGGTAACACATGCATAAGCCATTGAGATTTGCTCACATGCTTTTTATAGTAGATAGAAATCTCCAATAATACAGCATTTATATTTCAGTCTACTATGTATGTGTGAACTGTGAAATTAATAGAATTACTATTTACATCCCAGCAGTGACTAAGAGACCAAGGACTATAAAAATCCCTTGCTAAATCTGATAATAAATCAAGCCCTATGACGAAAGGGGAGTTAAAACCCAGTCCAGCCTCAGCTTTCAAAAAAGTTATTCAGTAAGGAAAGCGATTTAGAAATGTTGCCACTAAAATCTTAAAAAGAGAGGCTGTCAATTTACTAGTGCTAAACTGTCCCCCGACAATAGTTTTACTACATATGATCTGTTAATTCCCACTTTCCAGGCATGTGTAATGGAGAATTAGCCAGTCTAGCCTGCTGGAGTCCAGAAAACAGGGCATTCTACTTGGTTTCAAAGTTTTTAATGGAATTCTGTCTCTACTGGTGTGAAAAAGTAGCACCTGACTGTTTGGAAAGATACAAGTCTTACTGAATGATCCCCTTGCACTAACAGCGAAGTTAAAAAAACTCACACAACTGAATATATTTCAGTATGCCTGCAAATATTGTTTTACAAGAGGATGTACAAGCCACTTCAAGTCTCTTTAAAATTTACTCTCTGCTGTTGGGATTGTTTTTTTCAGAGGACTCAGTTTTGGAGGGCTGGGAGAAAGAGAAAGAACAGATGGCTTAAGACTGAACTGGTCAAGACAAATAAGAACACAGGTCATTCAAGGGCAGGACTGCAGTTAGAAAAAGAAATGCAGGTGTGCCAGGAAAGAATTCTGCCCCTGTATCCCCTTCAGAGCTTGGCTTCAGTATCAGTTGACATGTTTGATCACTCCTTACTCTACTAATGTTACAAATGGATAAAGTATATCAACAGTCAATAAGCCTTTGTGTGCCCTTCTACCTCCAATACACACTGCAAGCCACTCTCAAAGGCTGCTAATGAATGTATTTCCTAGACTTAAGATATGTAAATGACGGAAGCAAAGGGTTCTACATGGCAGAATTGACCTACAAGTCTCTGTACTGGTCAAAGGCATTGTTGGCTTCCACCTCCAGCTTGCGCAGGCGAGCGGATGGCATGGCACCGTCTTCTAGAGGAGGATCGTATTTGTTACTCCATGGTGATCTGTGGGGAGGCAAGGGGGGAAAAAAAAAAAGAAACTTAGATAATCAAGGCAACTCTGAAAGGCTTTGAGAAGTGTAGGCTCAAACCACAGATGTTTGAACTTGCAACAAGAACTATTAATCTGTCAAAACTGGATCATAAACAGCCATTTCTGAACATTGATAGAAAGAGGACTCAGATTCCTAAAACTTGTTTATAGCTTCTAACTTTCCCTATGGATCACCTCTTATCTTTGTGTTACCAGTATATGTGCAGTCATGTTTGGTGCTTGGTTTGTTTTTTTTCGAGTAATTTTCAGTAGTGGCTCTTTGGAATTTGGGGGTGGGTCTTAATGCTGGAAGCCACTGAAGCTTTAGCCATTAAAACTGCTTACTTGAAAGATTTTGTATCCAGTTAGACTGGGTAGTTTATTTGGGAGTTTTTGTACACCATGAGATTTATCAGGATTTGAGCCAATACTATATAGCCCACAAATAAGATTCAAGTTCTCTTCCACTAACTGGTTTTATAAAACACACTACTACTATTGTGCAATCATCAGGAAAACATTTAAACAGTACGCAAGAATTAGCAGGCTCTGTAAAACTGCAGGTTTTTTAATGAATTTCTGCAGGTGGCAGAGATTGCGTGCTCTCAGTGAAATGCTGGGTATTAAAGGGTTGATGGAGCCTTGTGCCTGCCTCTGAGAATTTTAGAATTCCCATTTTATAAGCCCACATTCTCCTTTGCATTTCCCCTGTGAACAACCAACCTGCATATAAACATTGCTAGTTTAAAAAGGTATCCCTAGCCTTTGCAAAGGTGCTTTTTAAAATGCTCCAGTCTGCTAACATACATCAGGTTTAATGTAGTCCATACACAAGGGCCTTTTCCTTCGATAACCGCCATTTGTTATTAATTTCTCTAAGAGGTGTCTAGCTTGACATCTATTTAATGCAAAGCACAAAGAATAGTCTGTTTCCGTCTGGCCTCGCTTCCACCACATTTCATTCCCCTCCTACTCCTCTCTGCTGGATTTGGCTCAACAGGTGAGACACTAGGAAGAGTCAAGTCATTGTGTCACATCCAGCCACAGGAAGACTTTTCAGGCAGCAATTTCCCATTTTAAAAAAAGAAAGCTCAATTGCTTTAGTGAATGTTACAAGACTATTACCTGTTTAACAGAGAATTCTGTCAAGTCAGAAAGATTAACACACAAAACAAGGGTTCCCCACCCCCGAAAGTGCAGGCTTTGCGGCATTCATAAGTAAAACAGTACAAATATACACATAAGACAGTACAAATATAGATCTAAAATCTCAAACCAGACAGCATCAGAGAGCTGCAGACAGGACATCAGCCTCTATCACGCACCCGAGGAATGAATAAAACAGAACCTGCACCCTGTGCAAACTGCAAGTATCCCATACAGTCTGCAGCATTCATACAACATATATGCTGTTTATGTTCATAGTTGCAGCCTCTGTTCCTAGATGCTGCCCTCGCCCCGCCCCCAATCTTTTTTTAAGCACATAAGTCCTGAAAACTAAGTTGTGTTTCTGCAATTCCATATGACATTTTGCTACTCCTCCAGGTGAAAGGGAACCAGTGAGCAGGAAACCTGTGTTGACCAGAAGTGCCCTTGCAGCCCCCTCCTCTCCAACAATCAATTATGCATTACGTAACAGGGACACTGAACACCTTCTTTTCCCATCAACAGTTGTTTTGCCCTTCATAACAGACTGGATCAAATATTCCAGCTTCCAAGTCAATTGTTTATTGGGTGAAAAAGAGGTCAGGTGATCACCTGTGAGGTGGACAAATGTTTTACTAGGACCACCTGTGAGAATTAGGTCCTCAGAGCCCTAGGAACATGTGGAAAGCAGCTATTGCAGAAGTGAACATGGTAAAATGCTGGCTGACTTATCATCTGAAACCCAACACATTTATAGACTCAATCAAGGAAGGTTAGTGAAATGGGTCTCTGGTGGTGACTTTGTGGGGAGGTTGATCAATTTTTCTTAGGTTATTACTGGGTTATTTGATTTGATCTGGGATAACTGATGGGTCTTTATTTATAAAGGATTATCAAAGGCATCCAAAGAAGTAGGTGGGTATTCTTAAGACACTTTGCTAAAAACTCAAATATACTGGGTAAAACTACTAAACAAGATAGCATTTCTGAGTTTGTCTGCTATATACTTCTGAAGAGAAGCATAGTTCTGACATCCAGAAGTTCCAACAAAAGCGAAACATTCCTCAAATCAGCAGAAAGTATCAAAGTGTAAAGGACAACCCTGCTCTGAACAAAATCGAATATGCAATTAACCTATCCAAGCTGGTTCTGATGGCTACTCCTTCAGTTTTTATAAGAAGTTTCCATACCACACTAACTATTTACACAAAATGTACAGTTATTCCAAACAAATACCCAACCATCTAATCTTCAGGCTACAAAACCTGGAACTATGTACTTAACATACCATCTCCTTCATTCACATACAGAATGTTCTTACTATGGTGTCTCCCAGCATTTTGACTTCCCTATTCCCAACATTTATTAAACATACTGAATTAATCTAGCTTTAATGTAGCAACAATATACAATGGCACAGAAGTGATGCACCCGTTCCAACTCTTGCTTCAGATGGCACATGACAGCATTTCCTTGGTCTTTTTCTTTGTAATCTTAGAAGTGCTCAGTTTGGGATCCAAATTTTATGCATGAATCAATCTATTTTATCAAATGCCAACTGCAACCATATAGTCTAATATATTCAGAGCCCTTTAAGTTGGCAAGAGGAAACACACAAGGCTGCCTATCCCCTATTATAAACACTGGCCTCTGAACCCATGGCCATCCCCATTTCCATCCCCTAATCTATTGCAGGAGTCAAAATTGGGAACGTGAAGTTTTACTTTTGCTTGACAACTTGCTAACATACTCAACCTCTCCACCTTGGAGAAGAGATCGAACTCCTTTCTTTTGGGAAGCTGGGTGGTCTTAAAATTAACTGAAAACTGCACCCTTTGAAAATACTTTATTAGTGTCTGTTTTTGTGTTATGACGGGCACCTACAGAGTTTTTATGTCTAGGGGTAATATCAGTAAATCTAAACAATATCTTTAAAGACTTCACCACTACTCAACAAAGTTCAGACTGATCTGATAAACAACCAGCGTCTCCAGCCTTCATTATGGGGCAATGTTCATTTAGTTAAAATGAACATATCAGCAAGACTGCTACTTACAAACCTTCCCCATTATAAAAATTCCTGGATCAAGTTATCAAACAATTTTTGTGGCAAACCAACCAACCTAGGATTAGCCTTAGTAAGTTATAATTATCCAAGGAAGTAAGGGGTCTTGTCCGTCCAAACAGAAGCTATGCAGCACAGAATCATAGAAATTTAGGGCTGGAGGGGACACCTTGAGAAGCCATCAAGTCTAGCACTCTGTGCTGTGTCGGAACCAAGAAACCAAAACCATCCTTGGCAAGTGTTTGTCCAACCTGTTTTTTTAAAACCTCCATTGATGGGGATTCCACACCCTCCCTTGGAAGCCTATTCCAGAGTTTAACTACCCTTAGAGTTAGAAAGTCTTTCCTAATACTTAATTTAAGATCTCCCTTGCTGCAAATTAAGCTCACTGCTTCTTGCCCTATCTTCGTCGGATATGAGAACATCTGATCACCATCCTCTATAACAGCCCTTATCAGATCCCCCTGCTCAGTAGTCTTTTCTCAAGACTAAACATGCCTAGTTTTTTTAATCCTTATCGGTCAGGTTTTCTAAACCTTTTATCATTTTTGTTGCTCTCCCCTGGACTCTCTCCAATTTGTCTACATGTTTCTTAAAGTTTGGTGGCCAGAACTGGACACACTACTCCAGTTGAGGCCTCATCCATGTTGAGTAGAGTGGGACAATTAGTTCCCAGGCCCTCCCTGTTGGTCAGAGTCAAGTCTAAAATGGCTGTCCCCCTGGTTATTTACTCCAAAAAAGTTGTCCCTAATACATTCCAAGAATTTATTGGAAATTTTGTGTTTTGACATACTATTAACTACCCAGACAGCTGTTAGAAAAGTAAAGTCCCCCATTACTACCAGGTCTTGTGTTTTGGAGATTTCTGTTATTTATTCTAGAAATGCCTCATCCACCTCCACTTCCGATTTGGTGGTGATGGTAGCGGTCTACTATAAACATCATCCCTATTTCTTACCCCATTTATCCTTACTTAGAGAGAGACTCAACTCGTCTGCCTCCCATCTCCTTCTGAACCTTAGAACAAATGTATATATTTTTGATGTAAAAACACAACACCTCCTCCCTTTACCCTGCCTGTCCTTCCTGAACAAGCTATATCCAATTATACCAATATTCCAGCCATGAGACTTATCCCACCAAGTCTCTGTGATGCCAATTAAGTCATAATATAGTTTATGTACGAATACTTCCAGTTCTTTCTGTTTATTCCCCATACACCCAGTACTTGTGCATAGATATCTATGATGTTGAGCAGATTCCCCCACTGATTTCCCTCTTGTTGCTCCTATGACCCGTTAGTAATCTTCCATGTTCCCCTCCACCCTCCCAAACATCTAACCCTCTTTTAAGGTCACCTTTTTCATACTTACAGGTGGGCTTTTGTTACCTGCTCCCTTTGAACCTAATTATGTTGTGATATGGGAACAGTATCACTTCAGTTCTAACCTACAACAAGTATTAGCATGGCAAATGATTGAACAAGATACAATTCCTCCAGTTAGACAGAGTTCTTTAACCTGCCTAAAACACGAGTTACCCAATACTGCTAAAAATAATCTGAATTTAACTCTCCTCTTGCAGAGCTGAGGGTCAGAAAGCTCCTAAATCTAAAGAATTGTTTACTCCCACGCCTACTACAGGATTTGTTCAATGTCATCCAATAAAAGAAAATGTTTCAAAACCTTTGCCCATAAAGGGATTATAACTCTGAATGGATGTTTCAACTTCTTTATCCCCTTCAATCAACTGCAACAACACAATTTTATATACTCAATTAAAAATTCTCTCTTTCATCTCATCCAAGAAAGAGAAGCAGTGCCAATAC
The DNA here is from genome assembly GCA_003942145.1 of Platysternon megacephalum. NCBI lineage: Eukaryota > Metazoa > Chordata > Testudines > Platysternidae > Platysternon > Platysternon megacephalum. The sequence goes on along the minus strand of QXTE01000014.1, from coordinate 15,180,088 downwards.
ACAAGAAGTCCTAAAGCATTTTATTTCCATATGTTACATAGTCTGTCTCTCTTGTCCATAGGCTTATGTAAAAATAGGAACGAACAGGAAGAAAAGGCATCAGCACAGAAATATTAGAGGCTGACTTGCTATCATTCATAAGGTCTATATTCAATAGATTCCTATGCTGCAGTATTAATTTGCCCATAGACTATTTCCCTGCATACAAAATATGATCAGAACTAACTGTCCAAATTGTAAATCACCTAGCATCACTGTCTCAGAATAACCCATTGTATTCCACATTTCTGGGTCACGGTTGAAAATTGTTTTTAGGAATGGCAAACTCCCCAATGCATTTCATCCCAGCTGTTGTTTGTTGGGTAACACCAAAGATATTAGTGGGTGTCAAACTGATAACATTTTCACTGACAGCAAAAGTGTTTATCCTACATTTGTAGATCTCTGTTGCAAAACAAGTTTTTGGCAGATGGAATATCTATGTAACATTGTTCACTTAGACTCTCAGTCTTAAGGACTAAACCAGATCAACACATTCCACAGAATGAGGACTGTCCTGCATTCACCTTTATACTTGATTATAAAATATAGCCCTAGAACAGAGAAGCACCCCAATCTATTATAGATCAATTGTACCTTCTTTCTCCAATGTTAGCCTGTAACATGAAATCTTGTACATAATGGATTAGCTATTTCATGGCCATTAACCCTTCCTTCCTGATTCCTAAATATTCTGTTTATTCTTCATAGATATCAAGGTCCCACTCTTCAAAAAAGGCTTCACCTTTTCAGATCCCTGTGCCACACACAGCCCAATGAGGATTTGTGTGTGACCAAAGCCCCTTGCAAAACAGTAACCATCACTAAGTAGCAGTGGAAGTTATTAGTTTCACTCACCTTCCCAGACGAAAAAAATAAAATGACTACACAAAGTTATGCTAGGATTTACACACTTCACAAATAAATACGAGCAAGAACAAGCAGCATGCATCTCTGCTTCATTTAAATTTTAAAAGACAGGACAAAATTAATATTCTGCCTTTCAACATTCTCTTCATTTTGCCTCTGAAGCAGGTAATCTCTGTGCAAGTGTTCCAGTTTTCCTTCAGGTGGATATGATTTAATTGCAAATATTAGATTTCTTTTGCAGACTGCAGGAATGGAATTTTAAGACAAGCCTATAACTTACATTTTTTCTGGCTAGTAGATCATGGCATTTTCAACCCATTACAGCTGGAGCCAGCAGTAATTTTATCTAAAAAAATTCATAACCCTACCCAAAATGTTTTTGGTGGAAGAGCACTCAGAACACTTTTAAAAGCTTAAATGGAGGCTATTTGAAGAAAGACAGATGGACAAAAGCACTTAGATTTCAAAAATCAGGCTTCTAATTTCCTTAAGAGAATGCTTTTTGTTTCAGCTAACAGGTTTCAAACTGTGCTGTTGGCACCAGCCTCCCCATAAGGATTCCATTTAAGAAAACGATCAAACATACTTAGGATGGAAGTGTGTGGAGAAAGTCAGAGACCTTGAAGTTTTATATCAAAAAAGCTCTGCCTTCACGCTCTAGATTCCACTGCCAGTTGATATCCCCCCAGACACCTTTGTCATTGCAGGAGAACGCAAATCAGTGCCTACAAGACTATGTGAATGTGCAGCTGCTACCAGAGTAGACGCACAATAGTATAAGCAAAACAAAAAGACAATCACTAACGCTATCACCACCAAAAGGAGAAGAGACTAATTTCCCTCTTCATATTTAATTAAAATTTTATTCACGTAGAATATTGATTAGTTAAAATTACTTTTTAAAGTCTCAAGTTTTTTCTAAAAATCCATTTATAAAATTTTAATTCCTTTTCTACTCCACTTTAGTTATTTATAAAGGGATCTTTTCAGCAAGGGAGAGAAGCTGAGTAATTATACAGAGAAAATAACGAAGTTCACCTTGCAGAAAGGACTGCCAAATGCACAAATTAAACACACAAAATAATAGGGAGAAAAATGCTTTTCTCTATTGCCTTTCAGTTACCAAAATCTCAGGTCTTTAAAGTAATTGGAGCAGGTACAATATTGTCACACAAAGTGTTATTTTCAAGTGAACTGTGCCCCTTTAATTTTAGGGTTAGTGAAAGATGCTTGGCTGCATCTTGAAGACTGAAGTTCTCTACCCATGGCACAGATGCAGCACTGCCAGCTTTCCATATGCCTTGCCAAAATGTATCAGCTCTGATGAGGAAGGACCTCTTGGAGGGAATAGGGAAATGCAGTCTCCATGATCTAATCCCCTTTTACTTTGAGACTGCCAGAGAAGATGCCAATGTGGCATATGACAGATGTAGCAATTTCCTGCAACATCTTTGGGAGATTTTACTGTACTAATTTTATACACCATTGTGGGCCAGAGATTGCATGTAATTCCATGAGGAGGTTGACCACAGCTCCTCCAGATGCTAAGAACAGTGGGAGGTGATTAAGCAAATTCACTTAGGTTGTAACATCTCCACAGATGTACCACCACCGGCTCACATATATTAGTTCAAAGTGGATTCTCCAGAGACCAACAGACAAAGAAAGGACTTTTGGATAAACAGCTAAAGTTTAAACTGACTCAAGGCCTTTTTTCTGATCCAGCAAATGGACAGAACCTTCTATCCAAGGATGAGTGAGGGGGCACGAGCAATCCTTCCTGGGAACGGTTGGAAGGACTCTGGCCTACTGAGGCCCCATAAGATTGACTGATGACCTCTTGTAAGTTTTTGGCATGTGTATAGGAACTTATTGTTTTTATAGGTTCTCTCTGTAATGCCTTTACCTCAAGAAGAAATGTGCTTGCTTATTGTTGTGTGGTAACTTATTACTGGAGTCACATTGTTTATAGCCTTCTAAGAGAAAGCAAAGTGCGGATACTGGCCTGTTTGGGTAGCCCGACTTACTGGGAATAAAAGAGTCTGGAAAAGCCCTGGTCAGGAGGAAGACATACACAGGTCTCTGCCCAAGAGAGGAGACACTTGAGGATCTGAGAGTCTAGAGTGGGTGTCCTTGGTGCACCACAAAGGGGGAATACAGGTGCAGTTGCCCTGAACGGATAGGAACATCTCCTGGAAGCGAGGAGAGACTACAAGCTTGCTTCACTTAGGCCAAACAGGCAGAACGTAACCACTTCCAGTCAGCAATCTAGACATGAAATGCTTCTCTAACCTCTTCTCATGGCTTTTAGTTCTCCCCCTGCCCATATTGACCTCAGCCAACTTCCTTAGGGTACCTGTTGGGCAAAGGAAATGCAAACATACTCTGGGTACTGACCAACCTGGATACAGAAACCAATTAACATCCTGGAGTTTTTCAAAAGTTTCTAGACCCTCTTTGTGGGCCTGAGCAAATCATCTCTGTTGGAGCAATATCTCATAGAACTCCAATGAACACTTCACCTTAGAAGGTTCTTTCTTTCTTGGCTCCCTGTCATACAGAACATCTAAAGAATTCACTACAATTTATGCAGCCTCTGCAACTCAGACAAGGCTACTTTCACAATTTTGCATCTCATCAGCAATTTCCCAACCCCACTTCCACCCCTCAGCCCCCAGAATAAAAGGACCTCAATATTTTCTCCATGTCCATCATCTGTAGTAAGGATAATACTTTGCATTTATGTCACATGTTTCATGGCTCTTGAAGTGCTTTTGAAAGACCTAGTATTATAATCAGGGCCGGCCGTAGGGGGGCCCGGGTAGAGGTGACCAATCCGTCACTTCCGGAATCCACCCGTCACTTCCGGGACCGACCGCACCAGCCAATCACACTGGCCCGCCAGGCCCCCCAAAGCACGGGGTCCGGAGCGGATGCCCTGATTTGCCTTACCCCAGGGATGGCTCTGATTATAATTCTTTTTAATCCTTTTATAATCCCATAACCTTTTTATGAGTGGATAAACAGACACAGAAATTAATTTATTCAAAGTAGGTCAATCTCAAAACTGGAAGAAAACCTGTGATTCCAAGTCTCTTACCACCACTAGATACACTCTCCATTCTTGGGAAAGGTCAATTCCCCTTCCATCCCCCCGCCCAACCAAAAAAAAAAAAAAAAAAAAGGCTGTTTTCTGAAAGTTCATCTTGGAATGGAATTCTTTGACCATTCTAAGCAAGTAAGTGGAATCCACCACTCCATGCTACTTTATAAGCAAGGCATGCCTGAACTACTGCAAAACATTTTCAGTTGTCACCACTAAAGAATGTGAGCTGTTACTTTAAAGTAACAATGGAAGCCAGAACCTTGGAATGGAACCTTTCTAATCACAACCCAGAATATATACATACTCAGTAACAGAGGTAAGAGGGCTTTGTTTTGCTAACCTAGGACAGAAAGATTAATGATGGCCATTATGTAGTAGTTTAGTACTCCCATGTAAGAGAGGAGTAAACAGTAGGCAATTTAACATTCACAAAACTTTCTGGAGCACAGGTTGAGTCTCTTAATGAAATCTTTGGGACTACACCACTATTATTACAACCATTAGAAGGAAGTAGGTATTGGATAAAAGGAAACAATTTCAATTTAAGGCTCTGCAAATATTTCTACTGTGACCCTCCAGTCACCGGTTTGTAGTGCTGGCACCATTTACTCTTGGTTGAAATTTAGAGTAGAGAATCTTCATCTGAAAGCATTAAACCAAAATTTAAAGAACAATTGTAAAAAGATAAAAAAACCTGAAATGAATGAGGGGAGAACCTGGATCAGTATGGGTTCATAGAACTGGGTATAAGTCATAATCACAAACCCTCCTAAACAAGACAGCTTTCTGCACAATCATTCAGAGAAATCCCTCTTCTGCATATTATGAATATCTAAGTAGTTAGTCCACAATGCACATTAGCTATGGGGAAGAGATATTTTTTAGCAGTATGACTCTACTAAAAACGCAGGGTGGGATTTTCAAAGTGAGCTATTAATGTTAGGTGCCCAAATCACATTTGTCCCCTTTGAAAATGCCAAAGTTTCTTTTTTAGTATGGAGGCTCACCTAGAGCTGTACAAATAAAGATTTTGTTTTGAGTGCCATCATTAATTTCTCCCACTGTCCTCTACTCCAGAGATTTTCCACCCTGGAAACCACAATATATCACCTACAGACAGCATAAGTAGTGTCCCTTTAGATGGCCAGCTCTGGTGTCAATCCTCTAAAATAGAACTGGATGATAAAAAGTACAGAGCCCAGAGGAATCCCTTCGCATCCACCCCAATTTAGCAAGATACTTGAACATGCGACCAGCCCCCCGAACTTCACTGAATCAACTAAGGCCATAGTATAGATTCCAGTGACTCAGGAGCAACCAACCTAGTGCATCATCTGTGCTAAAATGTGTCTCATTCCTACCGCAGTCTGTAGTGGCTCTCCCACTCCCCCCCAAAGATATCAGACTAATGGAAATTAACTCAGTGGTCTTCTAGTGCCAAGTAAAGAGGTAGGAGATGTTAGGGGTTGAATCTGAGACTCTTACTCATGTTGGACAACACCTTACATGGTTCCATTGGTTCTGTTGGGACTACTTATATAGTAAGGTATTGTCTAACAAAGGTGGCAGAATCAAGCTCTTCATTAGCAAGTTGAGGTCAATCTCAGCTCAGCTTTGCTCAAAAACAAGAGGAAGAAGGGAAAGTGACGCTGTCTTTTAGTAATGATTTGCACTGTGATCCTTCCATGAGATCAGCTGCATTCTTGGGACATGAGCTCACCTATACGAGTCTCCATCTCTGTTGTAGTCACACAATAGATAGTCCTTTCCCACCACCTTATCTCGAGCAATCTTCAACGGCTGGTCAACGGAAGACAGGAGATCTTCACAGAGGCTTGGGACCTAATAATAAAAGAAGAGGAGGGGGGCAAACATTAAGATTAAAAAGGGCCAGTTTCTCTACTAATTACAGATTGTGTGATTTGTGGACAGACTTTTAAACTTTACCACTTAATATCCCACCGCCACACTGTTTAAAAAAAAAAAAAAAAGCCTAAATTGTTTTCTAAAATCTATTTATTCTGAAACCCGCCCCAAAAGAGTTGCATTTAGGATTTTTTCTACGCTATTCCCTCCCCCCCAATAATTTCAGACTTCGTTTTCCAGCCGATAGTATGGTCTACTAAATTTAAATACATACATTCTCAGTGTTAGTTTCTTGCCAACAAAGACCAGTGAAGAGACTGTTGAGAACTGATGAATAAAGGTAAATATTTATAATGGAGTGGAAACCAGAGAGCTGCTAAGAGAATAAGCTGTCCATGCACTAGGACTTATTTTTCAGAGGCTCCTGCTCTGGGTTGAGTTTAGAATATTTTCCAGGCAGCCTGCCAAACATTAGTATGCTGGCTAATAAAAAAAATATCAAAATATATCTGCTACACAGGTAGCTTTTAAATGGATCCATAATCCCAGCTGCCACCCTGTGCTTTATCTGGAGAAAGGAACAAATCATCATCTGAATAGAACATGGCAACGAATTTTTGACATACCGCAGGGAAGATGTAATGACATTTTGCAGCACAAAGCTGGTGTAAGCCTCAGCACAAGTAAGCGAGCAGGTTCCTTCCCCCAGTCTCTAGCCATAAAGCAGCCACACCAGCACTACCAACCTTCCCTCTGCTGCAGGCTTTGCCAAATTTAGAATAGTATCTGCCCACTCGAGTAGTTTCCTCAGTACACCAACTCCATCTCCCTTGTACACAGTTTAGAATAGCTATTTGTCATGCTAGAGTGTGCCATATTCAGTCTGATGGCTATCAAAATACTTCCTAGAGCCACTATTAAACACAACTGGTGTATCTTGCATTTCACCTGGGGGAAAAAAGGAGTTCTAGAATTTGTTTAAGAGACAGACAAAAGCATAACATTTAGATGTAAATACTGTTTGATGTCACATATATAATTAAGTAGAAGCAGCAAAGAATCCTGTGGCACCTTATAGACTAACAGACGTTTTGCAGACGTTTTGCAGACGTTTTGCAGCATGAGCTTTCGTGGGTGAAGGTATTCACCCACGAAAGCTCATGCTGCAAAACGTCTGCAAAACGTCTGCAAAACGTCTGTTAGTCTATAAGGTGCCACAGGATTCTTTGCTGCTTCTACAGATCCAGACTAACACGGCTACCCCTCTGATATATATAATTAAGATAGGCTAGATATTGGTTGCTTGGAGAGTTCTGAAGTGTGTGTTTGTTTTTTTCAGATTCTGCTATTGTTTCTCCCTTATGTATACACTTAAATGAACATTAATGTTAAAATATAAATATGCAATTTCATGCTGGCATGAAATCACTATGTAAACTGATAATACATGTAATCTTCTGAAAGTATCCCAGACAGGATAAATTTAAAACATTTATCAAACAAATGGCTTAAAAAAAAAAAGAAGAAAAGACAGGCACATTAGTGACAGGAGATTATACAGGTTAAAAATCAGACCTGTCTTGGCTGTCATATAAAACATATATAAATATGTGGGATGGGGAGTTAGGTTCACCTACATTAAATTCATAAAGTGGTTTTAAACCAAGATTGCAATGTTTTAGTATGTTATGATAGTACTGTATTATAATCATTAGAAGGGAAGATATTAGCAAGTCTTAAAAAACCTTATGTTGATATCTATAGAAAATGAAATTGTAAATGGAAGTATCCTTGCTGCTGCTGCACTGACGGGAAAATAATGAAATTAATGTTGTGTCAGTATACGCTTTCCATGCCCTTAAGAATAACGGAACAGCAGTGCAATCAAATAAAGTAATATAAGAATGACTTGCTCTAGCAGCATCATGATATATTGCCCGTATAATGTGAGATCACCTTGGCTTTTCCATTTGTAGAGGTATTAGAATTTTACAGTTAGCTCAAACTTCAGTAAAAGTTAGCTGACCTACATGTCTTTCAAACCATTAACCATAGGATTCAAAAAGTTTTGAAAGATGCACGTAAAAAAGTAGGCTGGGATTTTTAAAGGAACCCAAGGGAGTTGGGAACCTAGCTGCTTTGAAAATCCCAGCTGTAATAAACACCTATTTTCCTACTTCGAAGAATCTGTGGTTTGACATAGCTAATGTATGGAAGTTGTGGGAGCTATTTAGCTATATTATTGCCTATTAGCTTTTGATATTTGACATTTGAGTCAAGGGTTCAAACAGCAGCATTATATTAGAGAATGGTTCCCAATGAATTTAAATGGCTTATAGCAGGGGTAGGCAACCTATGGCATGTGTGCCAAAGGCGGCACGTGAGCTGATTTTCAGTGGCACTCATACTGGCCACTGGTCCAGGGGGCTCTGCATTTTAATTTAATTTTAAATGAAGCTTCTTAAACATTTTAAAAACCTTAATTTACTTTACATACAACAATCGTTTAGTTATATATTATAGACTTATAGAAAGAGACCTTCTAAAAATGTTAAAATGTATTACTGGCACGCAAAACCTTAAATCAGAGTGAATAAATGAAGACTCGGCACACCACTTCTGAAAGGTTGCTGACCCCTGGCTTATAGGATATTTCCTTAAATTTTAGATCTGAGTGTCGGCAGCTGCTTGCTACTGTAGGATACAGAAGATCGGCTGTAAGCCCGCTTGGTGTAGGGGCCTTAGTTAGGTGATTTATCTATATAGCTTGCCAAGTTAAACACAAAATGGATTCAATTTTTCTTTTTAAATAAATTTCCTGTAGAAATTCAGGGGAGGAAGTAAATCCAACAAGCTCTACTGGGCACCATGTACAAATTACCTAGAGGTTATGAAATTGCCATGCTCTCAATGGCACTATATCACCTCCCCCCATAAACAAGCAGATTATTTAATCTCAGCAGTCATGTGCCTTGGTCAAGTCCTGCGATATGGGATATACAAAGGTTCAAGCTAGCAGACTCAGCTACTTCTAGGGGACAAGGGGCTCAAAATTGCAATGTAAGAGAGTGTTTCAACACAGGAGTAAAAAAAGAAGTGAGCATTTTCTAGAAGAAACTGTTTCATTTTTCCCAAATTGGACAAATCCAATACTCTAAGGAGTTGGTCATACAAAGGAGATAGAAATCATAAGTGTCATACCACAAACTACGTGAAATGATGTATTTGTGTACATACGCCCATCTGGTTCTACTTTGTCTCTTCTTCCTCTTCTCCATTAGCTATTAGTTTTACAATGGTTATTCAGGCAGAGAGCAACTTGAGATGAACTCTTCAGTGAAATACACAGCAATTTCAGACACATGTACAATACGATCCAAAGTGCCTTTGTCTTCAGGAACTATACTCCCTCTACCTCCTAAAACTAGCCAGCTGAATACATTCCATCTTCTGATTTGCTTTATGGCGAAGTGCCCATCCCCTAGAGATAAGAATCTAGAAACACACTGTTCATTTTGTTGCCCATTTAGATGAGTAATAGTGATGAAAACATGATTGGGAGAAGAGTGGCGTTCTTCCCAGACTCCAATTCCAATCCACTTCTGTTCCTACCACTTTTGGTTGGAAAAAGCCCTACAATGCAAGTGCAGTAGGAGACCAGCAGAGGTCTCTTTACTATTCTTCAAACAGGCAAAACTGAACTTAGTTTTAAAAGGACACAGCAGATTGAGTCAATTCCACTGCAAAATAGTTGCTATGTAGCCACCTGGATTCCCCTTGCAAAATCAGCATAAGAGCAGACGTAACTGCAATTTCTCTGTATTCATGAGACGGTTTAGCAATCTGGCTTACCTCTGCCAGAAAACAAGAACACAAACACAGCAGTACAACTGTATCCACGTAAGGGCACAACCTTAACTTAAAGGCTGCCTAAAGCTCTGGGATGAATACAATGGTCAAAAACTTTTCTCCTCTGGCTCAATGGAACGCTCTACAACAGTGGTCCCCAACCTTTTTATGCCCCAGATCACTTTTTAAATGTAAGGGCAACCCAGGATCTACCACGCCCCCAAGGCCCCACCCACTCCATCCCCGGCTCTCTTCCCCCCCCCCACCCTCACTCACTTTCACCGGGCTGGGGCAGGGGTTCGTGAAGGGGTGCGGGCGGAGGCTCTGGGCTGAGCCTGGGGCAGGAGGGGATGACGGGTGCAAGCTGTGGGAGGGTGTTGGGGTGCAGGAGGGGGCTCCAGGCTGGGGTAGGGGCTTGTGATGCAGGAGGGGGTACAGGGTGCTGGCTCTGGGAAGGGTGCTGGCTCTGGGAGGGGGGCTGGGGCGGGGGGTTGGGGTGCAGGCTCTGGGAGGAGGCTCAGGGCAGGGGGTTGGGGTGCAAGAGGGAGCTTAGGGTGAGGGCTCCCGCCAGGCAGCACTTACCGCGGGCGGCTCCCAGTCAGCAGCGCAGCGGGGCTAAGGCAGGCTTCCTGCCTGCCCCAGCCCCACACCACTCCCGGAAGGGACCAATGCACCTCTGCGGCCCCTGGGAGAGGGGTGGGGGGGCACGTGGCTCTGCGCACTGCCCCTCTCTGCAGGCACCGCCCCCAAAGCGCCCATTGGCCACAGTTCCCCGTTCCCAGCCAATGGGAGCTGCGGGGATGGTGCTTGCAAGCAGGAGCAGCGCGCAGAGACCCTTGCCCTGAGGGCATGCTGGCCACTTCTGGGAGTGGTGTGGGGCCGCGGCAGGCAGGGAGCCTGCCTTAGCAACAGTCCGCTACACCCCCGGAGATTGCGATTGACTGGGAGAGTCCCCAAATATCGACCAGTCGATCATGATCAATGGGTTGGTGACCGCTGCTCTACAATAAGGGTCTAGAGCTCATCTGTACAGAAGACAGAACTTTATCTGGGGCCAGACTGAAAAGGGAAAAGAACTTTGCCAGGAATTAAGGGCCATCACAAACCACACCACCTTCCACTCTGAAGTGCAAGGTGCATTCCTTTGACATTGCTTTCTCTAATAGATACATAGCAATTAGTATAGAAATGAAACCCTAACCAAAACAAGATGCTCCACTGCATACCCTTCTCCCTCCAGAGAGAGGATGAAAGAACAAACCACCACATGACAGATTTTAGTCATGTCACCTAAAGCACTCAGTTAGCGCTCAGATACTATGGCGATGAGCATGGTGTAAGAACCTGAATAGAACTATTAACTGTAAAAAAAAAAAATTTTTTAAATGGCAACGCTTTCAGGGACAATTGCAGCACAATCAACTACTTTTAACTCAAAGGAATGCCATCTTTACAGTTTCTTCGGAGTCCCTCAGTTTACCCACCTGTCAAATAGGATAATGACCTCACAATCATGTTGTGAGGTTTACTTTAGTGCCTAAAGCCCTCTGAGGGGGATTAAAAAAAGTTTATAATATTAAGCAATATTAAGAAGCTAATTTAAATCCGGAAAAAGGCAGAAAAATTCAGTAGTCAAGTGTTAAGGATAGCATTTCACGTAAAAGCTACACGGGCAGTCAGCCACTCTTTGGAGATTATTTGCAGTACTACCTGCACAACTGGATTATTGGACAGGCAGGCTCAATTTTTAGTCAGCATTTTCCATCTTTCTGGTTGAAATCAAACCATTTCTGGACTTCCGTGAGGTTGCATTGTCTGACACAAGCTTGTGTCATCTACAGATAATCACAATATCTTAAGTGTTTATAAGAATTGCAATCTTTTCATCTTCCTTAGATGTACTGTGGTAGGAGTTATTCTGCAAGCTGTAATGGGTAATCAATTGCAATGATGCATTTACTGGATTCTATCCCTTTTTTTGGCACAGACTTCCGAAGTGACTTAGGCAAGGAAACTTATGCCTCAGTTTCCCTAGGAATAAAATGACACTTTTCTACTCCAGAAGAAAGTTGAGAGATTTAATACAGTAATGTTTATAAAAGATCTGAGATACCTCACTGAAGGGGTTATATATGGGCAATGTATTATTCTTGTTCAATTAACAAGACTCTCAAGTGTGGCCCAGTCACCCAACGGGGCAGTCATTTTATAGTATTTATTACATCAACTATGTAACAGCTGCTATACTACTTCTCAGAGAGGGTTACAGGCATACTTAACGCATTGGCCTTCGCATTCCATGTTGTGGAGCTGCTTATATTGTGAAAGTTGTGTTCCAAAGCTGTCTGTACAAGTTATTTGTAGCTTTAAATGCTTCAGCAACACACGTACTAGGAATGGAATATTCCAATAGGCACGAGTCTTCTGCAGAGTTCAGACTAGCAGTACCTTTAACAATACAAGATGCTAAATGTAACACGCTCAGGACAGACACCAAATAAATACAGCAATAATCTAATCTTTGGGTTAGTATTTTATACCAAAAAAGCACCTTTCATTAAATCTCTTCCTCCTCCTCTCCCTCCTTAAGACTGTCAAATATCCAGCCCAGCCTGCCCCATGCACTTACATGACAGGGCATATTCAGATTGTGTAGAATAAGTTTTCATTTAAATAGAAAGTTTCCAAGCCTCATGGTTGCAAAGAAACTCAACTTGCACTGGAAGGTTAACCAGTCTGTCATCTGGAATTTACAGACAACCTGAATCATTGGTTCTGTGCTATGAGAACCCCTTACCTATATCCTCCATTCATTTTACTGGGTTATTAACTAGAAAACCTGATTATACTAAGTATCATTTCAGCAGACGGACGGGGAAAGCAGGTGGGATCAAAACACACATGGAGGGAACTGGTATTGCTATAAGGAAAGAGATGGAGAAGCAAGTGGGACGCTCACAAGGAAGAGGTAGGAGCAAGAGAAAGGGGAAAGGCAGAGAATCAAAAGGCAAAAATAGTGGCTGTTTCCAAAAGGTGATCTTATTTTCCCCAATTAGTGATGCTGAAGGGGACAAAGTATGAAATAACTAAATTTAGTTTCTACATACAGGTCATACTTTACCTTTTACCTTTTGCAAACTTCCCCATTTACAACCAAAGAAGTTCTGCCAAGGACTAGTTGAGTATGTAATCCTAACTTCCTACCCTGGGCTCAATGATCACTATTAACATTTAAGTTTGGCTTTCTCTGCACTGTTTGAGACTCCCAAGGTATCTTCACTTCTGCAGATGGGCATTACAAATAGGTATTTTCACATATTGGTGTATGGAGACCACCCCCAAAGTAAATAAAAAAAACCCACAAAAAGGCAAGTCTCCAGGGCCCAAAATTAGTTGTTCAAACCAGGCTTAAATGGCATTGCTATTCACAAGCATGTATCATGGAATGAGGTGATGGTACTCTACTCTCTTTTTTTTTTTTTTAAATTAGATATACAATGAATGAGTAGTATAAAGGAAAGAAACTGAATGAAAATGAGACCACCGTATTATAGTGCATGTTGGTTGAACAAGGATTCTGTTGTCTTCTATGTAACAGTATTCTTCATTGAGTTAGTGAGCCAGGTATTTGGACAAAGTTTTAATTAAGTTAACCATTTTCATATCAGCAGTACAAGTGATCACCTGTGTCCAGGCTGAAATTGTATACCTTCTGTAGCAGCCAGTCAGCCTAATAATTGTTCCTTCCTGATACACTCCTTGACCAACAGAATCAACTGCATAATCAAGAATTAAAAGGTCAAGAGCAGATTTTACATCTAGATATGATCTAATCTAAAAAAATAAAAAATAAAAATGAATGCTTGTGTATTGTTGGAAATGCAAGAGTTAAAGTGAATAATAATCCAACTCCTACATTACATATATAGACCCCAAGTTTGTCCTGTGATATAACTAGGCAATTTCTAGTGGAGTTGGATGTGTGTGACAGTAGAATTCTGCCCCTTGTGTATTACGGATATATTTAGCAACACAGATATTAATCTAAAATATTAAGTTTGCAATCTCGGTGGGCTAGGTTGCTACAAGAGCCTTAATTTGTGTCTTTACCGATTTCAGTGTTTACAACTCTAATCCGAACACTATGCTATGTTAATTTGCATATAAATAGCATGCCTGTCCATGCTTAAAGACCAAATTACAACGCGCACCAACCCTCCAGTAACCTAATTTTGGAAAGTATGTGCAAACTTTGGTGGTTAAAGGTCCGATGAATTTTGCCCAAGGACAAGAACTGGAAAGGAAGGCTCATTACAGTACTAATAGCTCCAGCTTGATTGAGTTTCAAAAAAAAAAACCCAAAAAACACAGTAAACTATGCACTTGGACCAGTCTGCCCTTTGAATTAGACTCTACAACATGCAGGTGTCTGCAGAGACGTAAGATGCATGCAGCTTTTTAAATAAAAAGCAAACATCCCCAAATTTAAAAACAGAACATTTTAATTGCACTTAAGTCTTTAAGGTTCTTATTTTTATTTGAATTCTTATAAGACTGATGTCACTGTATGGAAGTGAAAAAAGATTGTCAACGTCAATCAGAAAACCACTTGAATGCAAAAAAACAGCCAACCCTTAGCCGGCACTTTCATAACAGTGATCATTTTGGCATGCCACCCAGTTCAAACTGGATTCCTTCCATTTTGGGCCAGCATCTAATAAAATTTCATTATAATTCTACTGAGTCATTCCGCAGCCTTAGAATTTCCTGTTCCAGCAGAACACAGACACAGCTTAACGGATGTTGCGGAAACTTAAAAAGGAAGCCTGGCTCCACTCATCTTGTGCTTACAAACCACCACTAAATTCACTCCCCCAAATCCACATATGCTGCTAAACCTTAATTTGATCCATCATATGTCTGTGCTCACAAATTCGACACAAGCTTTGTTTATTAAGTGAGACTCAAATGGACTTTGAGGCTGAAGACTCAGATGTAAATTATATTTGCAAGAGCCCACCTTTATACATGAGGTGGGTTGGAAGGGTCTGTGTTTTAAATTTAAAACTGCTATATAGATAAAAATGAAGTTACTACCATAGAAAGGTGCTTGTCTGACAACCCTACAGACCTGATTAAACGTTGCTCGGTGCATAAGAGGTACATCATAGTACATCGTACATAAACTGTCTGTAATGGGCCACTCTCTTACCACTTCAAAAGTTATTTTTCCCTCCCTTGGTATCCTGCTGTTAATTGATTTATCTTGTTAGACTGACCTCACACTTGGTAAAGCAACCCCCATCCTTTCATGTATTTATACCTGCTCCTGTATTTTTCACTTCATGCATCCGATGAAGTGGGTTCTGGCCCACGAAAGCTTATGCCCAAATAAATTTGTTAGTCTCTAAGGTGCCACAAGGACTCATCATAGGCAGTGTCACATTTAGGTTATTTGCAGAGCACTGGAAATAGACCTCAATTCTAATCTCTAGGGACCACATTTAAAGAGTTATGGTACGTTATTCTTCATACCCATAAAATCCTTGGCCTTTTTCCTGTGACTGGCAACATAGTGCTAGTTGTTGAAGCACCACCTCATTCCATGTAACCCATTGAATAGCTGAAGACTGCCACCTGGCAGGCCCCAACCGGCCCTCGATTTTGATCAATGGCCTACAGGTGAAGGCCTCTATACCAATTACCCATCCAATGAGCAACCACAGTAACAGCTTGATTTTTTATTACATTACAAATTTGGTTTATAAGGGCAATTGTATTGATCTAATATAGTCTTCTGTAAGGCATCTGACTTGGTGCCACATGGCATTTTGATTAAAAACTAGAAAGATAAAATTAACATAGCAAACATTAAATGCATTAAAAGCCAGATAACTGATAGGTTCCAAAAATGTACCTGTAAGCAGGGAATCAATGAATGAGTGTTTCTGCTGCAATCCCACAGGAATCTACTTTTGCCCTATACTATTTAACATTTCTATTAATGAACAGAGGGGAAAAAAGTCACAAAGTTTGCAGAGGACACAAACATTGGGGGAGGAGTAAATAAGGATGAGGACAGGCTACTGGTAGAGTGATCTGGATCACTTAGTAAGCAGGGCACAAGCAAACAATGTGTTTGAATGTAGCTAAAAGTAAATATACACATCTAGGAACAAAATATGTAGGCCATATAGATATAATGGGAGACTATCCCCGGGAAGCAAGTGACACCGAGTTTTGGGGGTCGTGGTAGATGATCAGCTGAACAAGAGCTTCCAGTGAGACGCTGAGGCACTGGAAGTGAGATCTCCCTTTTGAATCCACTCTGCCATCAGCAATGTTCTGTTTTTCAAAGGGTTCATCAGGTGTCACAGAATGTTTAACATTCCACCCTCTCCAGATATTCAGGTAATCATCTATCCACTTGCTGAGGCCAAAAAGGCTAATACATGCCTTGGATGAACAAATAAGGGAACCTCAAGTAAAAGTAGAGGTTATTTTACCTCTATATTTTGCACCACTACAACTGCTACTGGAATACAGTGTCCAATTCTGGTGCCCACAATTCAAGAACAACGTTAATATATTGGAGAGGGTTCAGAGAAGAGCCACAAGAATGATTAGGACCCTACCAAATTCATGACCCATTTTTGTCAATTTCACGGTCAAAGGATTTTAAAAATCGTAAGTGTCATGATTTCAGCTATTTAAATCTGAAATTTCACGGTGTTGTAACTGTAGGGGTCCTGACTCAAAAAGGGAGTTGTGTGGGGAGGTGTCGCAGGGTTATTGTAGGGGGAGTTGTGGTACTGCTACCCTTACTTCTGCGCTGCTGCCAGTGCTGCCTTCAGAGCTGGGCAAGCTGGAGAGCGGTGGCTGTTGGCTGGGAGCCCAGCTCTAAAGGCAGAGCAGCTGCCAGCAGCAGTGCAGAAGGAAGGATGGCATGGTATGGTATTGCCACCCTTACTTCTGCACTGCTACCTGCAGAACTAGTCCTTCAGTCAGCAGCCGGCACTCTCCAGCCACCCAGCTCTGAAGGCAGCAGCGCAGAAGTACGGTCGGCATGGTATGGTGTTACGACCCTTACTTTTGTGCTGCTGCTGGCAGTGGCTGTGCCTTCAGACCTGGGCTCCTGGCCAACAGCCACCGGTCTCCAGCCACCCAGCTCTGAAGGCAGTGTAGAAGTAAGGGTAGTAATACTGTGACCTCCCTAAAATAACCTCGTGACCCCCTACAACTCCCTTTTGGGTCAGGACCCCTAGTTTGAGAAACGCTGTTTTCCCCCCCATGAAATCTGTTTAGCATAGGGTAAAAAGCACACAAAAGACCAGATTTCATGGTCTGTGATGCGTTTTTCATGGCCGTGAATTTGGTAGGGCCCCAAAAATGATTTTAAAACATGCCTTATAGTGATAAGGAGCTCAGTATATTTAGCTTGAGTCTGACAAAGACAAGGGTAAGGGGTGATGATTCCAGGCTATAAGTATCTTCATGGGAAACAAATATTTAATAATGGGCTCTTCAATATAGCAGACAAAGGTATAACACTATACAATGGCTAGAAGTTGAAGGTAGGCAAATTAGGAGTGAAAACAAGGCGTGAATTTTTAACAGTGAGTAATTACTTGGAACAACTTGCCCAGGGTCATGGTCGATTCTCCATCACTGACCATTTTTAAATCAAGATTGGATTTTTTCTAAAAAAAATATGCTCTAGAAATTATTTTAGGGAAGTTCTATAGCCTACTGTAGACAGAAGGTCAGACTAGATCACCACAATGGTGTCCCTTCAGGTCTGAGAATCTATGAAATCCAGGAAGTCTTAACTACTTGTGTCACAAATCAGGCTGACGTCACCAGTAACAAGTGACAAAAACAACTATAATTTAGAGAAACACACTAATCTGAAGTGCATTATTGTGATGTACCTATTCCCCAGCTATTCCAGTTTTCAAAAAGGGAACAAACTCAATTTTGGATAAAAAAATTGTGGTTTTTATAAAAGCCCAACAAATAAAAGGTATGGGTTTCTTTAAAGTTCCAGTGAAGGTTATTTAAAAAATAATAATAAATAAATATATATACACACACACACACATACACACACACACACCTACCTTCAAGTATTTGCAACCCAAGCACTGCAGTACTAAGAAATTCAATAGTGAAAGTGATTTCATTTTTATCCAAGCTTAAAATACAGAGTACAGAAAATGGAATGAAGAAAATTAGATTTAAGTTGTCATTTTAATAATCTAAGATTACTAGCAAACAAAGTTACAATACAATTTAAACTGAGTGTCCCTTTAACCATTTACATATATTAAATCAGGTCTTGAATTACCATCAAGGTAATCTTTCCTAACTAGATAAGTTTCCATTTACAACCACTTGAAAGGAAAACTGGCTCTCACTGAGGAGAATTTTATTCAGTGTGCCTGAGCCCCTTATTTTAGGCAAAAACGCTCAGTTTAGAACCTCAGCAAATACTTAAACATCTAGCTGTTGACTGCCCACTGCTTATCATACTAGCCAACAGTTTTTGAAAGAGCACCACATTAGAGATCTCACTTTTGAATCCACTCTGCTGTCAGCAATACAGTTCTGTTTTTCAAAGGGTTCATCAGGTGTCTCAGAATGTTTAACATTCTGCCCTCTCCAGACATTCAGGTAACCATCTATTCACTTGCCTGTCTGAATTAGGTTTCATGTTGTCTAGTCTTCAGGACTCCAAGCTTCTAAAGTGAGTCTTAAAAGGCTTCACCTATGGCCTCATGTTCTTTGCAACCTGTGCAGCCTAGGAAACAGGAGTCCTCTAGAGGTGATTTCTTACCTTTTTTATACCGCTAAAAAAAGCATCAAAAGCACAAGCAGCTATGAGGTGCTTCATTTGTCTGAGTGCACTTTTTTAGCTGCACTATCAAGCTGGCTCCAAATCTACATTGGTGTGATCTTCCAAATATCTGAACTTGCAAATTTAATGGATATGTTTTTATGGATCAGTTAGTGACTTTATATATAAAAAGAAGAGTGATTTAATGTATTGGGCTTCTATGACCTGGGCCTTCTTGGTGCTAATTGGCAGAGACCACAGGGGTGCACCAGGCTTACAGGGATCCACTGGGTCTAGTAGCTTCATATAGTTCACCAACAGGTGTCATGTGAGTTCTCTACTGAAAGCTTGTGTCACACTGATCATCAGAATCATGAAGTGTATGTTTGCGTAACATATAAGGAGTCATTTATATACTGACACTTATGTTCTTACGGTCTGGGTTGGGGATAGTGACCAGAAGGTGATAAACATGTTTATTTCAGCCAGGAGATGCTTGCCTACCTGTCTTGCTACATATAGACTGAGTTGTATACTTCAGAATGAATGCCTACTTACAGTCTGAGCTGGATGCTAATGAAGGAATTGTAAAGTCTTCAAGGAGGGAAATTTACAGGAAGAAAAACCATAAGAGGGTAGTGTTTGTAAGTGAAGATAATAAAGTCCAAAAAAATCTAACCGTAGGAACAGGGACGGACAGACTCTGCATCCTTCACAGATTGGACAAGCTGCCAGCTGGCTTGTCTTATGAATGGAGGATCTAAGCCAGTTTGGCTGTGTTTGGTCTAGAAAGGCTGTTATGATTTTATTTTGTATATAACCATTTGTTTCCATTAATTCTACCTGCTTCTTCTCAAATCTGTTAAACAAACATCTTGTTTTTACCATAAACATATCTAAGTGCTGTGTGTTGAGCAGAGTGGTAATCCTGAGGTGTAACGGGTAAACTAGCGTGTACTATTCCTTTGGGAGTAGCGCATCAGAATTCTGTGAGCATCCAGTGAAACAAGGGCTAGACACCCCAGGGGGACGCTTGGAGTGCTGGAGGGTTGGAGTGTGCCTATCATTAACCTGAAAAGAAAGAGCAGGGCCTGCAGAGGCCTGGGAGGCAGTGCTTGTGTTGCTAGAGGCTGGTGGATTTGGGGAATTGAGCCACAGTACGCACAGACGAGGCTTCATCTCACTAAGGGCAGATGGTAGTGAGATCCTTACAAGCCTGGGTAGCTCCAGGAAGCACCATAGCTTTTCTACTAAAAGAGACCTTTAGAGCTTTCCTGGGATGAAGATATGGAAGAGAGTTGAAAGTACATCTATTTCCAAACCTTTAGACCAGACAAACGCCCACTTAAGTCGCTGATTGATATTCCACACTTTTTGATACATATTGTTGGCAAGTCTATATTAATGCTCATGAAAGATATTTTAGTGCAAGTGCTTGCTTCTTTTTCTGCATTTTTCTTCTGTATCGTAACTAGTACCTTTTAATTTGCTTTCCTAGTTTATGGAAGTCCTACCCAAAATTAAAATTCTTCACTCTTCTGCTGTAATATGAATTTGAGAACTATTCAAACTCCTCCTAGAATTGATGTTTATTTCTGTGCAGCTGGCCAAAAAGTCCAAAAAAAAAAAAAGAGTACTTGTGAAGATGGAGCATTGTACCTTTGACTATCTTTATGAAGACAAAGGAACTGGTGTTGTGCACATTTACTGTTTTGTTTTCAGGTATTTAGCAGATCAGAGCTGAACATCTTTAAAAAGATGTATGCCAGTGACAGGGGAGAGTATAGAGGCTAAAGCACAAGACGGTCTTTCCAGCTGCTATCTTGGTGCACTGTCTCTCAATTTTAATTTGTGACTCAGTTCCCCTATTAAGTGAATTTAAAAACCCCCTTTATTGCAGAGAGGTGTTTTGAAGTTCAATTAAGTTTAGATAAGCTGCTTCAAGAGCATCCCAGGTAAGTGGTGTTGAGCCAAATAATATTCATAACTATGTACACACTAAATTTGAGTTTAACTTAAATTGGTTCATTCTGCAACAACTTAACAGCTAGCAGTAAGTTTTCCTCTGTCTGGATTATTAATAGCTGGAAGAATTTTTTGAAAAACCATCTTTCCAAGAGAGTTAGGGTTGGTCTATACTGTTCTGCTGGTAAAATTTAAGTATCAGGAAAAGGTATGTTTTTTTTTGTTTTTTTAATTATTATTTTTTGCGCTGACAGATGCTAGTAAGAGCCCTAGAATAGGTATACTTACAGTGGTGTAAGCGTGCTTATACTGGCATGGGAACTGAAATAAGCGACACTAGTCATAGCCACCTTCGCTGCATCCCCATTAAGGGGTTTGCCACTTTAGCTATGTTGACATTGAAAGCTGCAAACACTTCTTGCACGGACAAGCTTTTAGTTTTAGGGCTCAGAACAAACTAGTCATCTCACAAAGAAAGCAATTTTGGAGAATTCTATTTGATTGAAAGGGATCTAAAAAAAGTATTCTTTTAAGAGGAATTACAATATTAATTTTTACATCTGTTTAAGACAGGTTCTAGGGAAACAACCCCACAACATTGCCATTAAATATACTTCTTCTGCAGTGTACAATTTGAAGTTTCACAGACCAATGTCAGAACTCAATTTTGCATATCTAGAAGAAATCTCCACTTAAAGTAAATTTTAAGCAAGTCACCCATAGACCTAAAAAAAAGAATTTAATTCAAAATAACTGAAGCCTGGATCCCTGGATTGTATGTACTAATTTAGTGAGTTAAGATCCATTTGCCCTAGAGCCATTAAAATTTATCAGTTGTCCATAGACTTATTTAATAAGTAGTGCTCTGTCCAGGCTATTTTTCAAATTCTTATCCATCTTGCAGCATAAATGAAAAATCTCAAGTGACTATCCATAATGTGTTTTATTGAGACTTTAGGCATCCATAAAACCTTCATGTGTGGTGCAGAGAGCTCCAACATAAATACAACAACAATTGTTTGATTTGTATTTGGCAAGGACAATCTGGAAACTGAAAGAATCTCTCACGGTTGGAGAAAGGCTTACATTAAAGTTGAATACAAGCCCAAACATGTGTCAGTGTTCTGACTACAAACCACCTTCTTGGACACTACCCGAGTACTCTGTATAGACAGAAACTGCTTTCAGTCTACTAGGAGACTTGCTAAGTGGTAAACCCCTGAAAAGAACAAAAAGATTTGTGGTAGAAGCACCTCGAACACTGTTCAGAGGCCGTTTAAATTAGGGAACTGCCTGCAGAGCCTATGGAGCAGTCTAATTTCCCCTTCCTTTCTGGGGTGAAGGAATACCTGAATGAGTGGTTTAAATATACTCTAGTTTCTGAGGACACTATTGTCAATAAGAATCCATTTGGTTTCCCCAGCCATCTTTGGAGAATCAGAACACAGCCACAGGCCACTATGGGCAGGTCTATACTACCGCTTGAGTTGATCTGACTTGCATCACTCAGCTGTGTGAAAAAGACTCCCCTGGAGCGACGTAAGTTACAGCGACCTAAGTGCTGTCCACACCGGTGCTATGTAGCTTCCGCCTCTCACAGAGGTGGAGTCATTATGCTGATGGGAGAGTGCTCTCCCATCGTCGGCATAGATGTGCTGAGGTAGCACTTCTAGTGTAGACCTGCCCTGAGGCTCAGTGTATTTTAAAGAAAGTACCTTGACATCGGTGTATCCTAGTGCCCACCACTGCCCTATTCTAATATGAGTTAAGCACATATAGTTGAATTTGTTGCTCCACTGCATTGGAACATGAATGGCTGAGAGGCAGCACCAGCATACCAGGGCTTACGTTTAAGGAGAAGAGAAAGCCTGAAGTACTGTGAATGCTATACGTAGAGATTGGGTAATGCCCTCTACTTGATATCGAGCCTTCAACTTTAGAAGATGACTAGTTAAAACCAAGCAGGACCATCTACTCAAACACGTCACTGATACATCTCCATCTGTTTAAAAGGTGTTCCATCATGCAGGTACCTCAATTACTTCAAATCAAGGCAAAGACTGTTACCCATCCTCCTTTACAGTAAGCTAGTTTGGTTTTTTACAGTTGAGCTTGTATCTTTTTACTTTATACATCAAAGACCCGAAATTGTCAAGTTTGCTTGTTTTCCACCTTGGAAACATTAGGAATATCAACTTTGGTCTTGCACTTTCACAAGCTGAGCCACTAAAGTTTCAGAGCATCTTTATTTTTAATTTTCAATACCTTAATTGAAAGGATAGAAGATAAACAAAAATCTTCCTTCTCTAAAAAGGAGAATAATTGATGTTATAGGTGTTTAAAACAGTTTTAAATTGACTAAAATTTCATACTCATCTGAAGGCTTGTCTGCATGAGGACTTTACCAGCATAATCATATTCCTCTAACTCCCCATGTACACTTGAGTGTCCAGAGAGATAATTGTAGTGGTATATACTGATATATTGCTCCCCACCACCACCAAGACAAGCCCTCAGAGGCTCAACTTTCACTGTTGAGGTCATTTCCCTCATCATTTTAAAGATTCTTCTACAGCAGAAAAAACTGATTTTCTACTGTAAAAAAAAAGTCTAAACAGCTTGCAAAGCTTTCTTATAAACCAAAGCGAAAAAGGACTTAAGCAGCATTTTTTTTCATTTTGGTAGATCAAGTAATCATACCTGGAAGATTGATGAAGTTGTGGCTGTAAGCAAAACTACTTCCCTTGGCCAATCTGCTTGTCCACTACAGCCAAGAAGTGTATTGCTTTTAATTAAAATCCTCTATTTTACAGGGCAAGTATTATCCTTGTTTCCCTGGATCCAAATTCTCTCAGTCTATACATGTACAACTTAGATTAAAGAATCCAGCCAGGTTAACATCCAGATTAAGTATTCAATAGGAAAATCCTTCAGGCACAGGGGCACTAGTGGAAAGCCTGATTAGACAGCATGCTGAGAAGTAGTGAAGGTTAATGCTCCATCTTCCTATTAAAGCAAGCCCACAAAAGTCTAGTCAGTCACCCAACTAAAGCAAGCAGGGATAACCTAGTAACAGTGCTAAGGTAGAAATCAAAATAAATACCCATTTCTGATGTCTTTTAAATTGGTAGAGACTGGAAGATCTACAGAGCTGAAGTACCCGAGTCAAAAACAATCCTCCCAGACTAAAGAGGGACACCTCATTTCCATCAGATTCCCATTTTTACACTGCAATTATAACATGGGTCCTTAAGAGCACGTTCTCCCAATATCTGAAGAATGGAAGTAGCCATGCATTCATCGTTAACACTGGAATTGCTTAAGCTATTCCAGAGCGCACTTCATGTTTTAAATATCTTGGAACATACATGAAGCATTTGAGCTGCTTCTTGATCCGCATTTTTCCTTTTACCATGTTTCCCTCCTTATGGGAAGAGTACATTAACTCTGTACTAGGTAGTATACCATGCCAGCACTCTTCCGATGAACAGTCTGTAGAAACTAAGCTCCTGCAGATAGTCAGTCAGCCTGCAAGGATAGAAACTTTAAAACAAGTTTGTATCCATGGAATGTTCTCCTGCCACAAGCACAATGATTCAGAAATAGTGTTTCATAAGGTGACAACTACTCCTTTTAATTTCAATGGGCATCATCAACTTTTAGACAGGCCTCATAAGGCTTCCCTGTCATATTTTTAACTATTACTCTGAGCATGTTAAGATAACCATCCAGCTACTCTAAAACTGTACCAAGCATGAAGACCACCAGCTTCTTTCCCCTTCCCCACCCAAATCTAACACCCTGTTTTAGGTCAAATAATTTGATCCACCATACTCATGCTACAAATCAACTATCATCCAGAAGGTGTTTCATTTACTACTTTCCTTTTCTAGAGAAATCTGCCTGCCAATTTGGTGTGAGGGAAGAAAGTAGAGGCATGCTTGTTTTAAGGATTTATTTTTTTTTTTATTATTATTATTATTATTATTATTATTATTATTAAAGAGGTGAAGAGAATTGTTGACAGCACAAGTTATTTGCTCACAAACAGTGAAAACACCAACCTAAGGGAATAAAGAATTGAGGTTATGAGTTAAAGTAAATACATAGCGCGTACTGTTATAAGAATTGTATTAATGTTTTCAGGTCGACCCACTTGGTCCATCATCTTCGCATTTCAGTTTAAGTGTACACTGAATAGTTTAATGACAAATATAGTACCTCTTATTAAACACCAACATACCCCATGGACTGCTGTCAGGTACACATTTCAAGGCTTCGGTTACACTAACTTCCTGCTTAAGCCTGCTTGAAAACTGTTCTAATTTAAGCTAATGATCCTTAAAAGGTAGCAGCTTCCTACACTAAAGTCTTTTTTCAAAGTGATTTCAAAGTTATCTTGTGCATTCTGACAGCCTGTGAGTAGTCTGTTTACAAATAATTACTAATTAAATGCTAAGCAGAGTGTTCCATGCCAAGGCGCATTACCAGCACCATACACAGCTTCTTTCAGGCAGGACTTCTGGAGTCTCATGATTGACAAGGTCTCTAATGAACTCTAATTGTAGTCTCTGCAGTGGGAGAAAGCAACAACAGATGTGGCAAAAGGGCAAACCACAAACAGTTTTGCTAATGAATGAAAAGTGTTTGGTCTGATGAGGGCCAGTGACCCAAAAAAGTTTCACTCTTCTTCCTACCTTATTATTTCATGTTCAAGTCTGACCCTTTTCCCCAGTCAACACAACACTTGATGGCAGTAATATACAGTTAGCTTTGAGGGGCTATGCAAGCTCATGTTGGCAATGAGTTGTTGAATTTTTTTTAATATACTTAATGAGCAGCATACAGATTCTCTCTGTCAAGGTGATAGAATTTGAAATGAGGGAATTTAATACTGGTGTACTTCTGAACTGTTAGACAAAGCATAAACCTATAGATGTCAGTTTTTGCCACATTAGCTACTGAAACTTTTGCATGCATGTAAGACCCAGACCATCTTCTCCTCTGTTTAGTTTTGTAATATTGTTAGCAGTATGTTGGCTATGACACTGATCTGTACAAAACCCAACTGCAAAATGGCACACAGGATCATGGGTAAATTTTTCAGAATGCCTTGGGACGATAAGTCATTTAGGCCCTTTTGAAAAATTTCCATATGCATCACAGGAGAAGGTGGGTTGTGAGCAAGCTTTTTCAAAATGCAATATCAATTTCAAAACCATAGTAAATCCTTTGTGTTTGCACTCTTTCAAGTTTCAGTATGACAGTCCTTAAAAAAAAAAAATAAAAAAAAAATCATAGAATCATAGAACTTAAGATCAGAAGGGACCATTATGATCATCTAAAGAGAGAGATCCACAATTAATACAAGCACACAGTCCATGGCAAATAGATTTATCTGCAATTCTCAGTCACTGCCAGAATTCAGAAGATGACAAACATTTCTTTATTCTATTACCATTGTTAATCACTGGAAGTGACTTGGCTGTTCATGCAGGTGCATAAGAGTTGCTAACAGAACTAAGTAATAAATATCAGCTGGGCTAAAGGGGAGCACAGCCCTTTTATTGTCAGGACCTTGAAGAGGGAAAGGAAGAGCTCTCCAGATTGTGAGTAACCTAGGATAACTGGAAAAGAGCTCAAGAAAGGCCAGAAAAGAAGTTTGGGTAGGAACAGGAAGGACAGAAGTGGTTTTAGCAGGGAACATAGGAAAGATGATAGAAAAAGGATGGAAACAGAAGGAGACAGCTATAAGATTACAACATGTCAGCAGCGGCATCTCTTGCCATTTAATCATAAGTTTAATTATTTTTTTAAAGCTCCAACTCCTGGAGTCATGTGATTGAGAATCTGAGCTTTCATTTAAAACTAAATGAAGTTCCTATCCCTGCAATGTTACAGTGAAAAAGTTGAAGACATGCACTCTAAAGGATCTAAAGCAGCCCAAAAAAACCCCAACAAAAACCAACCACCCCCCACCATAAATCGAGACTAACAGTCTCAATTTTGAGGGGTCCTGACTCATGATTTTGGAATGAGTAGCACGGTTAATCCCACACTTCTGGGGAGAAGCATATTTTGGTATTAAGTGCATCATGGGAGTACAAATGGACAAAATTCATGTAAATATATGGAAATAAATGCAAGTTAAGTGCAGGCAAGGGTGGGGGGGAGGATTAAAATCTGATTTAAATTCAGCAAGCAGGAAACCTTGATTTAAAATAAATTTTAATCTTGTTTTGCATTTGTACTTAAAATCTATCTTCCTAAAGAAAGCTTCAAATTGGTTGGTAAAACCATTAAAGCATCTTGATTAGCAACTAAATATTGCCTTGCCACTAAGTTTGGTACTTTTTGCTAGCCAGGAGGCAACACTATCTATATTTAAGCAATTATATAAGTCAACATACATTTATTCAGATACTCCGTTTCTACATTTTTTCTTATGTTAGAAAAGTCAGGGGGAGGGAGGAGGAAGAGGAGGAGTTTTGTTTTTACACTAGTGATTTGTGGCAGGCCACATTTGGGTGGAAACTGGAATTCAATTAAAAATGCACAAATAGCACTTTGTTTATTAAATAAAATTACCTTAAATATATTGACACATTAAAAACATCAAAATGTGTTTTGCATTGTTTAATCGTTTTAAAAAGGAAGCACTAACTGTAGTTAGTGAATTGACGTTTCAGTCCCTTGACTTCAAAGGCACTCATCCTCTCCCACCTGGTTTTTATTGATAGATTGGAAGAGGAAAAACAAGCTTTCCTGCTTTTCCCAATGCCTATTCAGTTTCTGAAATTTGAATCAATTAGTCAAGAGAAAATACTCTCTGCACCTACTAAACTGAAACTGAAAAACAGTATTTAAGGCAAAATCTTTTCTGAAGAAAAACTGAAAGTACTTACATTTGGAAAAATGTAAATACCAGCACTCACTCCACTGTAAATAAAAATAGATATTAAATGTCACAACCATTTACTGAATTATAGAACTGAAACCGATTCTCAAAAGTTAAAGATGTTTTCCTTTGATTTAGTATCTAGTTAAACAGCATCTTTTAACTCATTAAAATTTGAGGGTACAATGATGCAGCCTATTTAAATTAGTACATCATAATAAACTACGGTCTTAACTGTCACAATTTCACATAAAATTTAAAGAGGATTATTTTTTAAGAAAATAGGTATTAAATAGAAAATTCTTTTTTAAAGGACTGATTTTTATCCACCTTCAGTGCAGACCCCTGGCTCTTGGAGCGGTGACCAAGTGACACACTGCTGCAAGGGTTGTGAACCCTTACCCTATGGCAATCTCTGACACTGCTGACGGGGAGGTGTTCTAATGAATTTCAGAGACCGCTTCATGTTTAGTCTCCAGCAGAGACCGCACTATCACTAGTGGGGGATTATCACATGAGCTCGTATTCTAAACAGGAATGGTCCAAACTAGTCTGTTTCATATTACCCTTTCAATATGAACAAGCAGCCCATAGAGAGTGCTGCTGATGGAAAGCATGTAGAGCACTAATAAGCACCTTCCAAAAAGTAATTCAAACATTTAGAGGTAACCAACAATTTTCAGCGCTATTAGAAGACTCCAACCAATTATTTAAATCAAGACTTCCCAGGGAGTTTCCTAGACAATTTGTTCTGGATATTTCTTGTGCTGGCTCAAGTTTTAATAACTGTTTATTCTTCAAAGCTTCACAAGAAGCAAGATTTACAGGAGTCAGATCATTGAGACCAATGAGTCTATATCCTACCTTTGGCCTCCAGCAGGGACAAGAGACTTCAGGAGATGACCAAAAACCCAGGTGATGCAAATCCAGCCAATTACAAAGGGCTTTACCTGCGAGTAGGCAGGGAAAAAATTCCTTCCTGACCCCTGCAATGAATAGCCCTGACACACAAAATTTGATTACCTTGATCTTAGCTTATTGAACTACCATCAGGAAATTTATCCAGTCTTTTTTTAAAGCCAGCCATGCTATACGAGTGAATTCATGTGACTGAATTTCACAGGTTCAGGAAACCCTAAGTGAAGGCGTAGTCTATTTTTTCCTGAATTTACCAGCTATTAGTGACCTGTTACTCATTGTGAGATTAAAATGAGACTGAGCACACAATTATACTTTAGATTCAACATACTGAGTCTGAGGCAGCAGCAAGATCAAGAATTACTTTATCTTTACTAATAAGACAGTGCTTTGAGTTTTGACTCAGTACATTTCAGCATTAGCTTTAGGGAACTTCTGGAAAGCAGTGTTTTGGAGGTCACAAGAACCTTCTCTGCTGAAACTGCTCTTAAAATCTTATAGCAAAGCTTGGAAGGTTTAGATTTGTATCCGTAAGTACTGGTTAACGTCGATTTCACTGTACACATAAAATGACAAAAAATATTTCCATGAATAACAAACTTACAGATAGGCAAATTAAAACGCTACTTAAGAACTTAGTTTGATTTTAAGGATCTTTACTTTTGATCCAAGAACCTTTTGATGCCTACTGGCAGAAGGAAGGCAGGAGGTTCATAGGGCTATAGGGATCCCCTGGATTCACCAAAGGGGATCATGTAAGGTCTCTACTGAAAGCATGTGTCACAATGGTCACCATAATCGTTGCAAGATGCATGGAAAATATGCCAGGAGTTATATATGCTGAAAGTTATGTTCCCTAAGCCCTGTAGTTAAAGGCAGGTCACTCACAGGTAGCGTTTCCCAAGACAAACTTCTCCAGACAGGATGTGGACAATGTTTAGCTTCCTGGTGGATCATTGTGCATCTTCCAACAGAAGTGTTAGGATACTGAGTCAAATGCTAATGAAGAGCTTTTGGACACTTCAGAAGGAAATTAAAAAGGAGGAGGTAAAGATGGAGCAGCTGTTTTCAGGTGAAGATCAGAGGTCTGTTATCTACATCAGGGATGCAGAGAGATGCCTTGGCATCCTTCAGTCTGTGAAAACAAGCTGCCAGCAGGCTTGATCTTAAGAAAGGGGGAACTCAGCCATGCTGGCTGAAAGTGCTGAAAAAGTATTTGGGGTAAACTATCCTGTAGGAAAACAGGGGAATGTCTTGAGAGTTAACTTTAGGTTCTACAAAGCATATTATGGTTGTTTTATAGGTAACCGATAGTAAGAAAGAATATTGGAAACAATTGGTAGAATATGTGGGTTTGTTTGTTTTTTTTAAACAATACATTTAGATGTCATACGTTATGCGGAGTGGAGATCCTGAATTTAATCTTGTATAACTTGTGTGTACTATTCCTTTGGGAGTAGAAGAACATAATTCAGTGAAACAGGGGCTAGGCACTCCAGAGGGACACTTGGAAGACTTGCGGGTTGGTGTGTGCCTATCACTAACTTATACGGAGTGAGGCCTGCATGCTTGCATTGTCACAGGCTAGTGGAGTCGGGGAGATGATCCGCAGCAGGCAGACAAGACTCCCTCACAGTAAGGACAGGTGGTAGCAAGGAACCTCAACTCTGGGTACCTCTGGGGCGCACACACAAAAAAAAGTACACAGGGCCTTCTCCTGGATCTCCCTACAGTTTGATACCAATTAATATACCATCTCCTCTTAAAATCTTGGTGTCCAGACGTGGCTGGCAGCACGCCATCTTCTGGGTCTCCAATCTCTGATCTTCAATTCTTCTGTTCTCATTTGATGGGTCTTCCTCCGCTCTTCCACTTTTGGTAGGGATCCTACAGGGATCAGGCCGTGGTGTCTCCATCACTAAATGACTGTATCCACCATTTTAATCCCAACGACTTTGAAGTCAGCACTTCAGCTTGAGCTATTCCCTTCCATCCCGTTCCATGTCTCTGACAGCGGGCTCAAGAACCTTTGCCATCAACTGGATCAAAACTGAGCTACTAAACTTCCCTTCCAAAGAGTCTTCTCTCTTCCTCCCCACACCCTTACCACCTCCCCAATATCACCTCTTAATAGCTCAGGTCCACAAGCTGGCAGTACACATCTAGGTCCTATCCAAATCTTGCCATTTCTTCTTCCAGCGTTTCAAGATCTGTCCTTTACTTTCACATCCACATTATGTGATCACTTGTGGGTTTAGGGCCTAGACAACTTTCTTCCAACTTCTGCAGCCTCAACTACAGCTATTCTGAACAATTTACACTACATGAGCCCCATTGAACTTTTCACATTGCACTCCTACCTTTTCCTTTCTGTTCTCCTATCTGGGTCAGCCTTCATCTGCTGAGTTGTTTCTCCCACAAGAACCTTCTTCCATTTAGCCCATTAGAGTGAACACTCTTCCCCACATTAAAACCTACTATTGGCTTCATGGTAGAAAACAGAAAACTGATAATGGCTAGGATGGTGATCAGTTCAGACAGATTTAATATTTAAAAATAGCCTTGAATCTGCTAGTCGTGCACACAGCTAGTCTGTGACCAGATGTCCCTAACATTATAAACCTCTGTCTTCATCCCCAGCCCCCTCTGATCACCCACTTGTTTTAAATTAGACTAAGCCCTTTGCTTCAGACTGTCTCCTGTATGTTTGTACAACACCTAGGATGAGGCATCTTGATGGGGCCAAATAGTCACTGTAATATAAGTGAATAATGGGATAATGGCTACAAGTTACATTTATTACCAGTTTGGTATCTTACATTTTTATTTGCAGTTGAAGGAATGACTCCCAGTCAGCAACAGAAGTATTTAACATTTCAGATTAAACCATGTTCGAATGAGATGCCTCCAAAGTGTGTTGTGGCTATTTCCTTTTGGATAGTTCTGTTTTCTGTATCTTCTCTTCCTGCCTCCATAAATTCACTAAGCCGCTGTAACACTAGAGAACCAACTTAAGTCACAGCATGGCATTAGCAGCAGTTTCCTTGAACCTTTTCACATAGCCTGCACACGCAATCTAGTTCTCGGTCTAACCCAGATCAGCATATGCATTTCAACAGCTTGCAGCCCCTCTTGCAGTTTCTATTTCCGGAGGGCACCTCTGGCTGCTGAAGGAGGAATATGCTGAGAACATACCAGATCAAATATCAAAATCCTGGTCAAGTCGCAAGGGCTTTTCCCTTTCTGCACCACCCCTAGTTCCCAAACATATACAATTGCTCTGGCTTACAAGACTTGCTTAGACACTACAAATCTGAACAGTTCCTGTGACATACTACCTTATCCAAGAGGACCTGGGGACCAGTCATGATAATACTTTATAGCAGACCTGTCCAGCTACATAGGAGCAGCCCTCCAGACATAGGTAATGGGTTCAACTGACCTAAAGCAGCAACTATTCTGTCATAGACATGAGAAGCAGCTCAGACACTTGATTTTTAAAGCAAGAAAAACTAGTTTAAGTTAAGTTGTGACTATCTGCAGAAATGTTAGCTTTGAGAAGTGAACTCCTTGGTGCAGGGCTCAACGTGTGCCAGTGTCAACATGTACTAAGATTGGACTCTTCTTGGCAACGGATTATGTTAAGCTCCCCCTCTTTTAACCTGAATGTTATATTACAGTAACACGGCCCTGGTCTGCAAGATGCTCTCTCACAAGTTAGACAGCCCTGCCCCCCAAAGCTTGCAGTACAAGCAAGCCTAGGTCAAAATATCAAACTCAAAGAAAGCATCTTTGGATTGTTGTACATGTTTCAAGAAAGCAGAATCAGTTTTGCCAGCTATCATAGTAAAATAGGATGTGTGCAATACATCCATATTCTGGGAATCTGCATCTGCTTCGTTCTTCCACAAATGAGATTGTGGGTGGGGCACAAACCCAGAGTTTTCAGGGAGATTTAATACTTCAAGCACAAAGGACTCTACTAGTAGAGTCCAAGTTAAAAGAAAGTGACTGGACAAGTACCTGTACAGTCTGGCAGGGATCTAATTATGTTTTCTTCCACCCTCACAAGGAATTTGTTTCCATCCACAGTAATTCACCAGGAAAGTGAAACATACTTTGGGGGAAGAAGGGAAACCTGACCACTTGCACAAAGTTTAAACTAGTTTTAAAACATTCACTGGATTGCAGACCACATGGTGTGGATTCATTTTCCGTTTGAAGTATTTGATACTCTTCAGAAATCCCATGTTTCCAAGTCTTCATATACTAGCGCAGGGGTCGGCAACCTTTCAGAAGTACTGTGCCGAGTCTTCATTTATTCACTCTAATTTAAGGTTTCGCGTGCCAGTAATACATTTTAACATTTTTAGAAGGTCTCTTTCTATAAGTCTATAGTATATAACTAAACTATTGTTGCATGTAAAGTAAATAAGGTTTTTAAAATGTTTAAGAAGCTTCATTTAAAATGAAATTAAAATGGAGAGTCCCCCGGACTGGTGGCCAGGACCCGGGCAGTGTGAGTGCCACTGAAAATCAGCTTGCGTGCCGCCTTCGGCACTCGTGCCATAGGTTGCCTACCCCTGTACTAGCGTTATAGCAATTCCCTTGGAGCATGCACCGTACCAGCACAGCAACAACTTGCATTTCTAACACATAAGTAGACCTAAAGTCTTTCTAGAGAAAAGTTAAGCTTCCCAACACTCATGCAAGTTTGTTAGAAGAATATTCCCACTAAGTACTCATTCACCCTCAAGCCATTTGAGCATGCATTTATCAGCAGTAGAAATAGACCACCTAAAGAATGGGCTGCTCTTCTGAAGTTTAAAAATGGGGTCCTCACAGCAACATATGCTGAATACCCAGCATACAGTAATCCAATTAATTCACTGGCATTTGACTATCTGGCAACACTAACTCAGGGGTTCTCAAATTGGGGGTTGACACCCCTCAGGAGGGTCACGAGGTACAAGCTGTCAGCCTCCACCCCCCAAACGCCACTTTGCCTCCAGCATTTATAATAGAATTTAATATAAAAATTGTGTTTTTAATTTAGGGGGGGGGGGGGGCTCACACTCAGAGGCTTTCTATGTGAAAGGATTCACCAGTACACAAGTTTGAGAGTCACTGCTCTAACTACAGAAGAGGCACTTGTGTCAGACTGCAAATCGTGGCAGCACAAAACGCATTTGGGACTAGCACGAAGGCAGTCTGAGTAGCATCCATTATACAAATATCCTGGTAAGTAGTGATGGGAAGTGCATCATATGAAGTTTTGATGAACTATAGCAAAGAAGTTACATGGTTGAGTATGGTCTTTAAAATTGTGATGACCCTGCATTCTGTGTTGCTAATGCCTACTCACCCAGAATTAAACATGCATGCATACACGAGTGCCCCCTTCAGAAAGTTCTCTAATGATAAAAAAAATTCAAGGAGGAACACCCACTTCCGATAAGAAATTAAGGAAAGCCAACTGACCTGAGAGAGAGAAGTGGCTTTCCCAACAAGGTCAGGGACCTACCTCTTATGCACTGCCAAAGCCATATGTTCAGTTGATTGCACAGAAGGAACTACAAACAAAGCCACCACACTTCCAAATGGTCACATAATAAACCACATCTCTCCTGCCCCACCTATTGATGCTCTGTATTGTTTTAACCCATTAATGCCACTTACCAAATCAATCAGGTCACTGAGGTTTTTCTCTATCTGCTGGGGAGGCAGACGCCTCATTAAATCCAAGGCACAATCCAGCTGCTGGTCACTCTGGGGAAAGAAGAAAATATCGTCACTTGCAACTAGTGCAGAAAAGCAGTGTTTGTTCAGACTATGAATGCAGACAATGTATCACAGCTAAACAAAAAGAGAAGCACTTTAATTGCTTTGCATCACAATACTGTTCTACATATGGCTAGAGGCTTTGGCTCCAGTTTCAAAGTGTGTCACCTTTTAACGACATATATACACATTTAAAATGGAATTTAGTAACCTCTGGCTATACCAGACAACTAACTTCATTCATATTACACTGCATGAGTTTCCTACAGTATAAGGACTTACTTCTGCATTATTGAAAATAGCATAAAAAAGAGGATGCAAAACAGCCTATTTTTGATATTTCCTGTTCAGATCTTTAGAATCATGGGTTTCCGCCAAGTGGCAGCTAATGCTACTGCAAGTTAACAAGACTTCAGCCACCACATTAGGCCAGGGCTTAAAATGCCAATCAGGGATAAATTCAAGCTTCACACTAACCGCAGCTGACCACCATTCACTAACAGCTTCCAATCCAAGTATATCAGGGCTCCATCAATAAAGCTAGTACACCAGTTCTTTTAATCTTTTAGAAGACACTAATGTACCAAAACTGACCACGAAGGTGAAGCAGAAAAGAGATCATCATCAAGCAGGCCTTCTTACAAGTCAAAATAGGCCAAACAGCCTAAAAGTTGCCCAGATCATATATATGGAAGTGATCTGTGGAAATAATTGGCCTTTCCCTGACCCCTGTGCATGATAATACAGAAGACATTACACAAATTAAGAACAAACATACTATGACACCTCTGCATCTTGAGGTAATAGATTAAAGCCCTGTTAGAGCCCTTCATTACCATCCTTTACTAATGAAAATATAGGGGTTCTTCATCAGTCCAGATACACATGCATACTTTGAGGCCCACTTCCTGTAGTAGGGTCTGCAATTTAACTGCTCTGACAGCATTGTGGATCTCCTTCAGTAGATGTGTTAGCCATTGTGTGTTCCAACACTGCTTTGTGTGACTTATCGGGTAACACCATAGTATACACTATTTAAACTGTGGATGCACAAAATATCTAAATAAAAAAAAAATACAGCAAGAAATACATAGGCTGCTCCTTATATAGAGGCAGAATGACACTAGATGCAACCAGGCATTCTTTTTCAGGCAGCAGCACAAAAACATGCCTCTTGCTCTCAAAATGTCCCTGTCTTCTACAGTTAATCAATGATTTTCTCCATATTACCTAGTTGTATTTATTACACCTTACACATCAGTTACATAGAAAGCAAATGTCCTAAATTAGGCCTCAAGTAGGATCAGCATTTCATCATTTGTACTAGACTGAAATGCAAGCCATGCATAGGGTTTAGGATTGGATTCTTAGATATACAAATTGTGGAAATCAGAGCTCTCTCTGTAGCGTTTCCCCTCTGCCCTCCCTTGGAGATTAATCATGAAGACACATACTGTACTGTAAAGTGTTTACTCTTTAGTGTAAGTGGAGGCACAATTCATTACAAGAAACCAGCAACTTCCAATGGTTTTTTAGTGGTTAGAGTCATCCTGCTTTGAGCAGGGGGTTGGACTAGATCAGTGGTCCCCAACCTTTTTTGTCTGGCGGGCGCCAAAAAACAACAAAAAAAACCCTGAGCGCTGCCAGCGGAGCAAAAAAAGAAAAAGAAAAAAAAAAAATGACAACTGCTACGCGGGCGCACTTAGACCCGCCGGCGGGCACAATGGCGCCCGCGGGCACCACGTTGGGGACCCCTGGACTACATGACCTCCTGAGGTCCCTTCCAACCCTGATATTCTATGATTCTATGATCTCTTTCTAGTGCAATGCAAGAGCGACCAAATACCACATCATTAAAATGACCTTTCCAATTTATCCAATTCCTCCATTTAACTAATGCCAAATATTAATTTCTGATTAATAAAGTTTATCTGCAGCCACACAAGTATGCCCTTTATTTCAGAAAAATTCTGCAACAGTAGGTTTACCAGCTGTACCTTGTCCCTGCCATATACTTATTAGTAGGCACCCATCAGTAGAAGTTGCAGCACTGTACAAGTTATATCCAGTGGCATCAGAGGTAATCTCAACACCACTTTTGCTCATATTTTGGTTCAGCAGGTCATAATTCCACTGAACTGTAGAATAGGCTGGTTCTTCATTTTTATCAATAATTTCCAGTGTCACTTACATTGCTCTTAGTTTTAGTTCTCTCTAATGCTTTCCCCAAACCCTCAGAGTTCCCATTTTCAAAGAGCGTCTTG
The DNA here is from genome assembly GCA_003942145.1 of Platysternon megacephalum. Lineage (NCBI taxonomy): Eukaryota > Metazoa > Chordata > Testudines > Platysternidae > Platysternon > Platysternon megacephalum. The sequence goes on along the minus strand of QXTE01000014.1, from coordinate 15,143,696 downwards.
ACTATTTAAGTAACTGAGTTAACAGTACTAGAGCACCTGCACTACCTTGGAGGGAACCAAGGAGTTTTTCCTCTCTGCTACAGTTGCACCCTAGTAACTAGGAAGGAAGGGAGCTCCAAATTTAGCAGACAGTTACTATGCACAGCAAATAAACAAACCAACAACTTCCATTCATGGCATTCACTATCAAAAGAAGAGCTAGCTATTTAGTGCTGCTTTTAGAAACCTCCAACAATCCTGCTGCATATAACTGTTCTTTAGCTGAAGTTAAAGCTGATTACAGATTACTTTGCAAGGTACAAATTCAACTTCTAAAGAGCATTTCACCACATCAGCATTAGGCTAATCAGCGCTTTTTCAAATTTTACCCTAAAAATCTAAGTCCCATTTTCAAAAGCAACTGATGTGTGTCTGTAAGTTCCACTAAAAGTCAATGGCGAGTACAGTTTGCGAGAAGAGGGAATGTTTCCAAGATAACCAATTAGAGGAATTATGCCATCTTAGTTGACAAGTGGGAGACTGATAAAACAGATTTGCTTTTCATTATGAACTTAAGTCTTCAGACAATCAAGGCTAGGGCACTACAAGTCTAGTCAAACTAGACTGCTATGGGGTTAACTGGACAAGTAATATTTCTAGACAAGGATTCAGAAACTCACAGAAGACCCCAGGATGCTCCTATTTCTTATTTCTGGGATTTTCAGAGGTGCTTGAGTTAAGCATCCAATTACAATTAAAATAAATGGGATTTGGGCATTTAAATCCCTCAGGCTCTTTTGGAAATCCCAGCCTCTACCTTCACTGACAGCAAACCGATATGACTAAAAGGAATATGAGGATTACATTTTAATATTTCCCTTCTAAGAGAAGAAAAGGGTGTTCTGTTAATGGAATAATACTTTACTAGTATTTATAAACAGGTTTCACTAATGCAACAAAATGGGATTGAGAAAAATATACACAAGGGGAATCTATTTGGCCACTTCATACTTGTTCTTTCAATAGTAGTGTCTATAATCAATCAAGATGAAACATTGCATACTGGGAGATGTAGTTTCCACCTATGTTACAGACAAAATGGAGCAGATTTCATCTGCCATTATTTAAGTTACAGATATCCAGCTCTAGGTCTACAACTTGCAAATGTGGCCCTACCATCAGTTAAACCAAACTACTTGTTTTAAGTAGCAACTCTGGGATTTGAGTTGAACACATGTACTTCCTACAGAAAGCCTGATTTCCACTTTGAGTAATGAGAATATGGTAACTAGACTGGAATGCTAGAACATTAAATGTTATTGATATTAGGTATGCCTGTAATCTATGCAAGTAATAGATATAGTTAGATATTATTGTGAACTCCAGCCACTATGCTTGTCTGTTTCAAGAGGATTTGTTCACAGAACAGGGAACTCACATCACACAGAAGGGAAGCACACGGACACTATTAAGGAGCAAGTCCTTGCTCTTCAGATGGCAAGCATATCAAGAAAAATCCAGTAATCTAGAGCAGCCCACTATCTTTCAATGAAGAGAAACAAAAGGTTGAATAATGGTCCAGTACGTGTTCTTGTTGCTTTGCAGGAAAAGTTTTCTTTGGCTTTATAGTTTATAGATCCACACTTCACGTAAGAGGAAGAAAAAAAACAAAACAAAAAACCCAACCACCACACGTCACTGCTTCACCACAGGCACAAGATGTTTTTCCCAAAACTACATGAGAGCTTCGTTTGTCTCTAAGTAGATAAACTTCCAATAATGCCTTCCAGCAAGGAATCAGAGAAACAGGGAAACAATATACATTTCACATCTCCATTATGCAAGCGTATCCAGGCCATAGACAGAGGAAAGCCTTGCAAAGAATGGTATGAAATTTTCTTCTCTACAGTTGCACAGATTACAAAACCTAAAGATATACAATAGGAAGAGACATCCATTCCAAATACTGTTAAAGGGTGGCTTGCTGTGACATTACAGCCCTAGAATCTACTTCTCATTATTCCTCTCTCTGTATGGTAAAAAGAAACTTTCACCAAGCAAGCTAGATGCTTAAGATCAGCAGCTAAGAGGTTCCCAAACTTTTTTCCATGAGGCCGACCTGTACAGCTGCAATAGCTGTACAGCTGTGGCCCACTATTAACATGAGTCTGTGAGGGAGAGGGGCCCCACAGGACATGTGCAGCCCCTTGCCTCAGCAGGGACCAGGACCAGCAAGAGAGCAAAGCGGCCAAGCAGGTGCCACAGCTATCCCGCACTGACACCCTCCACCTCAGCAATCCACTGAGTGCCTTGAGCTCATCATCTGGCAGCCCTGCCCCAGTCACCCACCCAGCACCCTGGTGCACCTCACAGGCACCCCCTTCCCAGGAACAAGGGAAGGGCTTGGGGACCACCGCTGCTGGGCAGAGGCAGGTGCGCGGGCCAGCCCAGACGTTACCTTGACGGTCCCAATCACGGCACGGTCCAGGCAGAAATACAACAGCACTGTCGAGCCCTGGTCCCTGGGAGGGCCATGGGGCTGATACTCCAGTGGGCCCAACAGCCCCAGATTACAGAGTGCAGTGGCTTTGAGCGGGAACAGCCATAAACTCTTCAGCCACACTGGGAGCCGCCACCTCTCAGGGCTGGCCCCTTTTCCTTGCCCTCTGCCTACTACCTGATGGCTCTGCTTCACCCTCTGCTGCACACCAGAGGTGCTGGGCTCCTCCAGTCCTGGGCGAGGGCCATCACTGGCCGCCACTCTGCCAAAGTATACGGTTGGGGTGGGGGGAGCAATGCCCCCCCACCCCCAACTCTGCACATGGTGGCCCACCCAGGACTGTCACAGCCCACCTTTGGGATGCATCCCACAGTTTGGGAACCCCTGAGCTAAAGGGCACCTTTTCTCTAGTTTAAATTGACATTTTGTAACAAACGGGTCCAAGTTCACAACCCAACAGTAGAATCTACTATAGCTGACAAGTTGCGAGTGGGTCTGCTTTGGTTCTCTTCCATTCTTCACATTTAAAGAAATCAATTTGCTTTCCCCTCCTAACCTCTCAGTCCCTAGAGGAAGATACTGTTTAGATGGCCTACAAATGCCCAGCTCCAGCAGCCAACTCCAGGCAGGGGATCCTTCTAACCAAGTATTGTCTTTACCTCCCACTCTCTCATGTCAAGGGAGGAAAGTGGCACTTGGTTGCAAGGTCATGCTCCTTACTTAGGGATCGTGGGAATGCTTACGGAAGTGCTTGTTCCTGCTCTGCCAGCTGGAATTGTTTAATAGGAGGCTGGAAAACTAGGGAGAGGCCACACTAAATACCATCACTAAAGAAGTGCCTCCTAAAGTAAGCATTTTACAGTGTGACCAGATTTTAGAATAAGAGTATATTGAGTAAAGTAATGTCAATACTGTATGCAATTTGTGGATTAGAAATAAGGGTCTGGACTCATCTGTTTGATAGCGATGAATTTTAATGAAGTTGTTTATTTAGCGCAGGGCTTCTCAAAGGAGAGACAGCACGCACGCGGGCTAGCAAAAATGGTTATGGGCAAAGGCACAATGGTATCAGTTACCCAATGCTGAATATTAGAATACAATGTGTTCAGTAGACAGATCTGATTTTCCAGATTAAAGAGTGAAAGTAACCCAGCAAGGCAGTTAAGGAATCCTGTTGTAGTTGGTCCACTTGTTTACTTAAGCTATATATCCAAAAATGCACCATTTAAGACTCATTCCCACTTAAGTTTAGATGCTTTGCAGCAGATTTTGTAAAAATTACAGGCTTGTTGCAAATGTTTCTTTCAGTGTTTCCTATGCTGTCATGGCATTTCCCCTCTTAGGCACAGAGAAAATGGCTTGGCCTTCTTAATGTCACCACTTTAGAAACAAAGGGTTTCTGAGTCATAGTTACACATATTGACATCCTGCTGTCAAAGTGTCTTACATTTATGCACATGCCTATGGAGAAATAATAGCATTTCTGTCACAAAAAAGCTTTGATCCTTTTGAAGTCTGAAGAAAAAGGCTTCAAACAAGACGGACATGTAGAGTGCAGGTGGAGAGAGAGGATTCATGTTAATTAAGGTTTCTGATCCAAATCTTCATCATATCATATCTCCTCTTGAAATTTGCCTTGTCCATTACATTTTGGCCACAGATAATATAAAAAAAGCACTAAGATTGAAGAGGTAACCTCAAAATACTGCACTTTTGAAACGGATATCAAAACGCTCTGGTACCATTTTGCAGATGTTGCTGATCTGCTGTTAATTCTGACATGCACAAGCAGGGTTTTTAAAAGGTGCATTGAAATAGGCAGGTTTTGTAGAGCCACCACTTTGTTTCAGAATGTCATTCCGGTTAAAGTATATAGGGAAGCAAGCAAATTGCCTGTGATGTTTGCATACACAGGTACATGAACTGTCTCTAATGATACTATAAATGGTGGTGGCACATGTACTCTTCAGATGGTGAGGGAAATTGCCTTTATTATCCTTTTTTACATTAGTGAATTGGCAAGTTAAACTCCAAGGGCTGCTCATGGACACCATGGAAGTGGAAAATCTTCACAACCTCTGTATGAAGAGGAGTAAGGCGTTCTCTGAGGACCATCAATGTATGATGTGTGTCAATATGATTACGCTATATTTGACCAGGGACAGAGTTTAGGAAATCTAAACAAGCTTATTTCCATTTTGAAAACAAAGTTACACATTAACAGGAATCACATCTTAAAGATTATTGTCTAGAAATCTAGAGAACTCATCTTTAGATACAGGGAGGTACATAAACTCCTACTCAATATTCACTGAGTGTTGATTAGTCACTACCCCTTCCCCCCCCATCCCCGGTGGGGGCTGCAGGTTGAGCCAAACTCTTTGGGGTTGCAGGACTTAATGAGTTTAGTATTTCCTGGATGAAGTACAAATAGTAGAAAACTGCCTCATGTCAAGTAATGACTCCTGTGGAGGAGTAGGGGTGCTGAGGAAAATTCTAAATGAAGTTTTATTACAACTCAAATCACTGAAGGATTTAGCGATCATAGGAACTTCAAATACATTATTGAGAACATTAGCTTAGATTAAAGCTCCTTTAATAAGTTTCCTGTAAAGATGTTTTGCTATCTAGGATCTTCTCTTGAGCATCTGTTTTAAGTGCCGTCTTACAGAAGAGAAAGCCAACAATAAATTTAAGATAATTCTATAGAAGTAGTTAATGTTTGTTTAGTTTCCTTCTCCTGTATCTGGTATTCTTTTCAGTTTTCCCCTTTCACCCGGCTTATTTCCAGAATAGAAGCCCTCTGCCAAGACTCACAATATTAGAAGTTACATTTTTGATAGCTACTTCACTGCAATGCCCGCTAAATCCTATTGCTAAATTCAGAAATACCATTCACCCTGTCTTTATTGGTATTTACTCCACCATTAGGACCCTGTGCATACAAAAACAGGGTCAGAAAAAGAAGTCACACTGCAGTCATAAGAGAGAATGCAGATTGCACAGATCACACTGCACAAAAAGCATTATAGATTTCCCTGATTCTTTTCAAAGAAATTTTGCCCTCAACAGCAATTTGACCAACACAGGTTAGTGATATTTGGCAAGGATACAGTAAGTTGCTAGTATCCTAGAATCAGCAAGAGTTACCTAAGATCAAACAACCCTGTGCGAGTAAACTCCAGCTCTAATACAGCTGTTCAAGCTTTGCAGCAAGATGTGCATTGGCAGCCTGCCAAGCATGAGCACTATACCTAATTTGCATTATAATTTACATACGGTTTTAAAACAGAGACAAATGCCGGTATTTGTAGAGCCAAGACATGCACCTGCAGCCCTCAAAGCCTGAGTATCAATGGCAAAACTGTTAACACTTCTCAGAAATCAGCTTAATGAATTGCCTGGTTTAGCTTTTAGGTGGTCACTCAGTATGGAATGTAGACTTCAGTCAGTTCCATGAAGAAATGAAAGCATTTCAGTTGCAGAAGACTAAATGTTTCCAAAGAAAATTGCACAGTAGAACCTCAGAGTTACAAACAACTTCCATTCCTGACGTGTTCATAATTCTGAACAAAATGTTATGGTTGTTCTTTCAAAAGTTTACAACTGGACATTGGCTTAATACAGCTTTGAAACTTTATTATGCAGAAGAAAATGCTGCTTTTAACCATTTAAATGAAACAAGCACAGAAACAGTTTCCTTACCTTGTCAAAATAAATTAAATTTCCCCTTTAGTAGTTTATGTTTAACAGTTCTGTACTTATTTATTTCTTGGGGGGGGGGGGGGGGGGGGTGTCTCTGCTGCCGCCTGATTGCATATATCTGGTTCCAAATGAGGTGTGTGGTTGGTCAGTTCATAACTCAGGTGTTTATAACTCGGAGGTTCTACTATATCTTGCACAAGTGAATACCATTCCTGCATGTATAGAAAGTCAAAAGGTGCATTCACAAGATTTGGAGACCAGCCCACTGCAAGTCAAATTAGTTGAGCTTTGGTCTGTGCCTCTTCAGATTCAGAAAGTAGGTTTACAGACAAAACTTTGAATTCTGTCCCTTTGACAGACTAATCTTTGATTTAAGAACCCTAGCCCTTATGCTTCTGAAGAAGCTGAAAGGCTTAAGGTCTGCAGACACTGACATGCCACCTGTGGAGAGGCAAAAGATACCTACCTCCACAGACTGCACAGCACTGGTTTGCTTAACTCTGCTTTCATGGCTCCCCCCCGTTAGAATACATTATTGCTGAGCATGAACAGAATTAGTCTATTCAAACAAAAAGAAAACCAGAGTAGTTTCAGTCCTCTATTGTCCATGTAAAAAGCCTCCAATCTAGCTATCAGAGAAGCAATTATTTGGGCTACCTATGTCAGTGCTAAGTAGTAGGCTTTCCCTAATTTAACCCCTTCTGGCAAACAGGCCTCTTACACTGCACTAATTTTCCAAACCAGACTACAGTGCCTGTGATATGACACTCCTAGTATAGGCATGATAGCAACTGAGGGGCAGGGCAGAGCAATACTGCTTTAGGACATCTTTGGGTGATCTGAATGTGACAGATTTCACCACCACCAGTGTGCTGATGACACTCACTCTCACCATTTCAGATTGACAGTGCTGTCTGAGCTAGTTCAATCCAGATAAAACAGAGGTAATGATGGCAGTGTCTAATGAGGCAACCAAAGATAACCATTCCTTCATTTAACCTCAGTAAATGATGCTCACAGTGGTACATTGGAGTTTGCTATCTAGGGATTCTACTGGATCCTTGATGGTTTCTTCAAGGTTAAGTGCAGCATTCAAATCTTTGCTAGGTAGGGATTAGTCTTTAAGAGATGTGGCTCCCACCAGTTATTCAGGCCTGGTTAATTTCAGATTGGATTACTGCAATGCACTCTATATGCAGCAGCAGCCGCCACTTGTAAAATGCAGCTAAGGCAGTTGGTGGAGTCCCAAGCATGGAAAGAGCATCATCTTCCACTTAATTTCCTGGTGAAATTCAAGCTGTTTGTATTGATTTGAGTCGCGTATCTGGAGATACCACTTTCCTTGTAGTGTAACTCATTGGGGATAAACTAAATCCCTAGATTTGAAAGTCTGAGGGCATTTGACTCTGAAATTCCCCGGACACTAAGAATCCAAGGCTTTTTCTGAGGTAGGTTAAGAAGTGCGGGGTTAAATCTGTGTGTGTGGTTCTTTTAGTGTCATTTAACTTGACATATTGCCTATTTAAGCAGTATTATTAGCAGGCCTAGAGATACATGTATTCAATATCTACTGCATATTATGTGTTTGGTGCCGCTTTACTACTACTTTAAGGAATGAACTTCAGAGTGGGAATTCTTCAGTCTAATCTTCCAAACCAGTTTAACATCTACCAATATTTCAATTTATACAAGTTCAATGGGAGGTCTCAATTGCCTGTCCAGTCAGAGCTGAGGAGCACCCAGAAAGGAAGAGGAGAAAAGCAAACCTAAATTCCTGCAGTAGAGTCACACATGGATCAGGAATATGTTTTGGAAAAAAAAATGTTATTTCTCTTGACCTTGTCATAATCACTATGATTTCTGCACCAATGTTTATCTTTGGAATAATAGAAGGGATGTTTATTTATAAAACTTGCTATTAAACATAATGTAATTTAATTGCTGTCATCTGGTGCCAAGAAGAGTCCTATAAACAGGAAAGATTCTGCAAAAATTGCCCAATAAATACGACATTAAGATTAACGCTTGTATGCAATCAATTAACACTGAGAAATGGCTGGCCACCTGTCCTCTCCCCGACTTCCCTCCATTGCCACTTTTCCTATTTTATTCTTTTAGCTACTTACACTTCAGTCTGACACCTTTCTAAACAGTTCCAGCAATTTTCAAAAGAGGTAAATTAAGAACTTTTAATAAACTGGTAAGTGTTGATTTCGCCCAGGATGGAACAATGTGAATCACTGATTTTAAAGCATGATTTAAGTTGTTTTTTTAATGCACTGATTTAAAATCAGGCCAAAGCTTTGTAAAACTAAATTTGAAAAATTATACTAATCAAATTTTAATCTAAAATTGCAACAAAGTGCTGATTTTGTTAGATACTTCTACTAGTACGAAGTCATGAATTTTGTAAGACTGCTGCTATAGGTAAAGTCAAAAACAAAAAGACTAAAAAAAAGTTAAGGCCCTGATCCACCACACACTTAACCAGATAAATAACTGTATTAATAAAGCAGTCCAATTGACTTTCTGAAAAGTTGCTGATTTAATCTCACTCTCGAGGATAGATCTGTAGGGGTGGGGGCGGAAGTTAAGATAAACAGGCCACTATACCTCCTAATCCTCTCGCCCACTCTCTTTTGCTTTTCGTGCTGCCCCATGTGCACTGAACAATTGCTCATTTCCTGTCCATCAAGCACTCATCCTCATCCCTTCAAATCTCTGATTAAAACCCACTTCTAAGAATCCTTTGCACTCTCACTTAACTGTTGCCCTATGTATTATCAGATGTAAGCTCTTTAGGTAGGGAACATATCTAAGCTGCCATGAAAATTTAAGAAACAAGGTGGGTCAGATGGCATCTCTTATTGGACCAACTTCTAATATCCTGGGACAACATGGTTACAACACTGCAAATAATGAAAATTTATGGCTGTTAGCCAACACATCTAGGTCTCATACAGACCACATTTATAGGTATTATGTGCAGGATATGAATTGTGTATTGGGTAATCATGCTAAATTGTATTATGCTTACTCTTGCTCATTTATGCTAAGTATCCCACAATACCTTGTGACAGTACAACTTAGTATTTGGCCTAGGTGGATAGGAAACCTGTAAGGCAAGATTCATTAATGCTTTACCCTGCTATATGTATGAAGTGCCTTCCAGTTTGGAAGTATGTTTGAAAACAAGAGATAGAAGGTATACATCAGGTACCAGAAAAACAAGGCAATTGGGAAATAATCTTGTATGATATAAAAAGTGATATCTAACTTGCAAACAGGCACCCTATATGTAAGTGGTTTTAGGGGTATAACCCAGGGAGCACAACTTCTGTGCAAAATAAACTGAACATGCTGTGAGAATCTGCTTCCTGGGATGGGTTAACTGTATTAACTTTCTTTCCTGTACTGCTTTGTCTTCAGACAAATTTGGCTGAGCTTGGTTATTTAGTCTCTTGAACATTAATATCAAACCGCAAGTGTAGTCAATCAATTGGCTACACACTTTAACCAAATGTAGCACTATATCAATTAATACTGGATATGTTTGCCAGAACTCCATTTACCGTCCTTCAAGATTACTCCAGTGTACAGCACTCTACCAGCATCCGTGAGACCTTCACAGCGGTCCAGGACAATAGACCTTGGAAATTAAATCCGTTACTCCTGTTGACTCAACTAGAGAACAAATGGACATCGCAACAGTTTTGGAAGTATCTTCTATACAGAACATGGAACATTTTGCTAACTGCTAAAGATGTTCTCCAAATATCAAACAGACATTAGCCACACTGAACTTAAGGCAAAGGTAGACCAGAATGCCATCTTGAGACAGCAGTCTTTTGAAAAGCAGTATTTAGAACACCTGCAAATGCTTCATATATTTGTTAGGCTTTGGTATGAACAAGGAGATACACACACCTCATCAGATCTCTATCAAAAGAACAAGTTGTTTTAGTTACAAGTATTTTGGTACGGAGCAGCTGTCATCTATAAAAAGAAACCAAAGGCTGCAAGAGAGTGGGCTTTAGGAAGTCTCCTGACAACAAAGCTATCTTTTAGAGTGTTGCCTTCTAGGAACCACAATTGTTAACACTTGTCAGATGCATTAAGTTACTATAGCCAGGGTTGGCAGCACCACCAATATTAAGGCTGCCTGACACTTTTCCATTATAAGACCCCATTTTCAGTTGCTTATAAAATTTTGCCAAACTAACCAGTTGGGCTGAAGTTTTCCATAGTGGTTGCCTTCCTCAGGTGAATTTTTTTTATGAAAGTTATAGCCAGAGTAGTTCAGCTATTTCTGAGAACAAGATTAGAGAAAAATATTTTTTGCCCATGTTAAATTCTGGTGACCTTTGCTTTGAGAGTCTCTTGTGCCTCCATGCTTTGGAGCAGGGAATTGACATGTGGCAGGGAAATACGCCTTTGTGATAGGGTGGTTCCTTTTGCCATAGCCATGAAAATCCAATCAAACCTGGCTAAGTTATAAGCCTCTGAAAAATAGCAATTGGCACATGTTCAGTACTAGTGAGAGCTTTACAACTGAATTCCCTGAAGAGTCTACCTGCACTAGGCAGACTCCAGCCTGAGCAGGACTTTGACTGCAATTACAGCTCTGGTCTGCTGAAAGCTGGGCCATAGAACTGAGAGCAAAGAGTCTCAAAAGATACTCAAAAGCTATCTAATTCAACTGTAGAGGGGACAAGAACCACAGCTACAGAAGGGGTGGGAGAATAGACTGGGAGAGTTAGGTAATGCCATAATTAAGGTTGAGCTTAATTATATAGCAGAATATAAAGTATTCTGGAAAAGAGTCAGACTATATAAACCTCAGATTGGGCACTCAACTTTTATGTATTTTTTTTAACCTTAGTCTATAAATGGGGATAAAATCCACTCATCTCACAGGGATCTTGTGAAAATAAGGGAATTAATGTTTGTGATGCAGTCAGATACTATATTGATGAGTAACAGAAAAACCCATGAAGAAATCAGTAGTTCTGTCTTTGAAGCAGGGTTTAAACAGTGAACAGTAAATAAGGCACAGACATGCTGAACAAAGAAAAAAAGCATTGAATTGCTGCTCATTGAATGAGTACATTCCACATGTGGAAATATAGTATGTAAATAAAGACTATCACAAGGCATATGCTCAAGAGGGCCAAATTAAGGTTGCACAGGCAACCTTAATCCTTTAATTTCCTAACTTTTGAGGGTTTGACTTTGCAAGCCTAACAGTATCCCCTTAATGTAGTATTTTCATATTACACCTCTCTCTACTGTATTTCTCTCCATTCTTCCTAAGGCCTGGTCTACACTAAAGGTTAGGTCAACCCAGCTACATTACGTCACTCGGGGGTGTGAACTTTTCACACCCCTGAATGACGAAGTTAAGCCGACCTAACCCCCACTGTAGTCAGAGCTACGTTGACAGAATTCTTCCATCTACCTAGCTACCACGGTGACACCCTGGCACCCCCTTATTCAACATTGTCATGTCATTAGGATAAGGCATACTTTGTGCAAAACATGTGAGGTATTCTAAAAAGTCTTGATCTGCTAGACAGTAATATCTCATTGAATTGTATGTGTTACTGTATGTGAAGTTATGAAGTTTGGCTATGTATGTGTTACTGAAACATGTTGTGAGGTTGAAAACACGCACAAGCAGCCTTTCAGGTACAAGAGTAAAAAGGCCGAACACTGTGAATGGCTTATTGAGGAAATGCACACAAGCACAAGGATTACCCCAGAACTGTGTACAATAGAAACCTCACAAAGATAGCACCACCCAATGGGAACTGTTTGACCCAGGTCCAAGCAAAAGAGCTTTCCAGCAAGTGGGAATAAGATATAAAAAGGGGAAAAAGGACATCATGATAGTACCTCACTCTCCCTACAACACCACACCTGGAAACACCTGAGGAACAAAGACTAAACTGGGGGAAGTGATGGTCCCAGGCTAAAGGGATTTCTAGCGTGTGTATGAAAACCTGGGAAACCCAAGTTGCAAAGCAAAGGCAGTTTGTGCCTTAAGAATCTGCCAGCCTGTTTATCACTCAGGGTGAGAATTTGATAATGCATATCCTACCTGTCTAGTATGTTAAAATCAGTTTGCATGTGTGTTTATTTACCAGGTAATCTGCTTTGGTCTGTTTGCTATCACTTATAATCTATCTTTTTGTGTTAAACAAACTTATTTTAGGTTTTAATCCAAACCAGTGTGTGTTTGACTAAGGTGTCTGGAGAAAATCTCAGCTTGGTTACCTCAAGCGTGCATGGTCCTCTTCACATTGAGGGAGAGGCGGACCAGGTGTTAAACCTACATACTGGCCAGATTTGATCTGGGCAGGACAGTACTGCTCTGGGGTCCTAGACTGGGAGGCTAGTGGTTACCTAGCTGCAGTTACATGCAGGCTCTGTGACCCTACCTGTGTGAATGCTGGTGAAAGTGCAAGCTTGGAGGGCTTTGCAGCTTGTCACAGCAATGTAGTGTGAGAGGGAGCCCAGGCTGGTGGGCCAGGGGGCTCAGTGGTAGCCCAGTTCCAGGTGGCACCCCACGGGGGAAAACCATCACAAACGCCTCTCAGGGAGGTGGATTATCTAAACCAATGGGAGAACCACTCCCGTCAGCGTAAATAGCATCTACATTGACGCGCTGTAGCATTTCTGATATGGACAATCCCTAACCCCTTTATGTCTCTCCCCCAGGATCAGATTTGTGGTGCTGCCTCTGTATAGAACGGCTGACCAGCAAGAGCATTAGATCAAAACCAAAAATATCCTAAAACAGTTTAACTCCACTACTGTTGAAGATATGCCACATGCTGTGTGCAGATGCATAGGACTGATCTCATGCCAATTATTGGGGCAAAGTAGTAGTTGTGAAGAGGTGTAATCTAGATCAGGTATTTTCAAAGTTTCAGCATATGCGCTTTTGTGGGGGAGAGGAGGGAGGAAGTGTTAAGAGATTGCTTTGTAACCTGGGAGTCATTATAGAGGACTCAATGAAGACCACCGCAGTCAAAAAAGCAAACATGATGTTAAGGATGCATAAGGAATGGGATCGAGAATATGGAAAACTAGAATGCCTTTAAATAAATCAACAGCGTAACCTCATCTGGAATACAGCACACAGTACTAGTCACTCCAACTTAAAAGGGATATTGCAGAACTAAATGGGGCTCAGAGAATGGTCTGGAAAAACTCACATGAAGAGATTGGGATAGTGTTCTTGCTAAAGTAAACTAACAAAACATATGTAAAAATGAATATAGAGGGGGAAAACGCAGGAGTATCTGTTTTCCCTGTCATGACACAAGAAGAAGGGGACAATGAAATTAAAAGGTAGCAAATTCAACACTGATAAGGACACTCATGGGTAATTAGACTGTGGAACTCATTGCCACAGGAAGTCATTGGTAAGCTCGTCTTCAAAATTCAGAGATATTTATATAAATTCATTTATATGGATAACAAGAACACCCAGAGTTATAAGAGAAAATGCTAACGAATTCTGGAAGGGATATTAACCTCTTGTTTCAGGGCTTAAGCTAATCTCTAACTATTAGAGCTCCAGCTGAGACCTTATGTCTTCTTGATGTGACGAAGAGCTCTGTGTAGCTCAAAAGTTTGTCTCCTTAACCAACAGAAGTTGCTCCAATGAAAAATTACTTCTCCCATTTTGTCTCTCCAATCGTCTGGGACCAACATGGCTACATGAACACTGCAAACAAGGAGTGTGAATAACAGAGCTGATAAGAATGTTTTTCCCCTATTAGCTCTGCAAGTTATCTGCCAAATTAGAATTTGTGAAGCATTCTGACAACAAATAGCTCTAGTAGTACATTGTACTGAATTTCTCTTTTCTTCTCCCCCATTCTTAAAGTCTGCTCACAAAGCATCACTAAATATCAGTTTACTGCCACTCATTGTAACAGCTTAGAAAACCTAATGACGTGGCTGACTACAAATACAGGTCTGTCTCATCTTACGCTGGGGCTACGTTCCGCGGTCAGCGCGTAAAGCGAAAACCACTTATAGTCAAAATTACATTGAGTGTAATGGCGGGCAGAATTGCCCGCACTACGGAAACAGTATTTAAATTGTTATTTTTCTCTATTTTTTTGTTTTTTTCTTGTTTTTGCCGACCGTGTAAAGCTGAAATCGCACATGTTAAATACGCCTAAGATGCGACAGACCTGTACACAAAAACTTTGAAAATTAGAGTGGTGTCACAAAATCTTACCAGCCTTAACTTTATCAAAGCAATGGAAATGTAAGAACTGACTTGAGCAGTAATAGGGGAGTTTAATAAGTTGCAAAGACATGGATTCCTCCCACTACTTCCTTCCGTCTCCTGATAAAGGAAGTTAATCTCTCCAACTGCCTGGTTTTGACTTAGTAATGAAATACTTATCAGATTTATGACTTCTACAATACTTTTAACTATTGAAGTTTTTACCAAAAAATTCTGAGATGTTATAAAAGCAATTATTTGGTTTTTACTGATTTTCATCTGAATTTTGGGAGTGCCACAACTCCCAGGACCCAACTCTGGGATCCAGAAAGAGAGATGGCAGCTCAGTAATCATCATCTCTCCTTGCAGAATGGGGAGCTAATCTGGACTCTGGGGGAGGGGGGCACCCATGGCCCCAGCTCTACACTCTGAAAGGAGATAGGGCGGCTTGATAACCAACCTGGCCCCGATTACCAAGCCACCATCTCTTCCAGAGTAGGGAATCAGCTCAGAAGTATTCAGCACTGGTGCTCATACTGTTTGTCAATTCTATGCCCACATACATATTATCAGCTTTAAAGATAACTATCCATGCTATCAGCATTTGAAAAAACAAAAACAAACAAACAAAACAAGACCACCCACCAGTGAGCTACTTTCTTGCTAAAATGGGTTGAACACGAAACATGCTATCCAGCTACCTTTCAGAACATAAGGGTTCGGGTTTTTTTTGAAAGTTTACAAAACAAACAGGAGGGGAGAGTGATTTACCCCAACACTTACCTAGAAAACTGCAACGTTAATTTTTTGCACCTATTTTCTACCCTTTTTTAATTTTTGTAATAAACACTGAAGTTCCCACAAAATTTTAAACAAAACAAAAACTGAAAACAAAAGGCCTCATATTCCTAATCTTGAAAATACCTATAAACGTATTGATGGCTCTGAAGACATTAGCTCAGGGGTAGGCAACCTATGGCACGTGTGCCAAGGGCGGCACACGAGCTGATTTTCAGTGGCACTCACACTGCCCGGGTCCTGGCCACCTGTCCAAGAGGCTCTGCATTTTAATTTAATTTTATTTTAAATGAAGTTTCTTAAACATTAAAACGTTATTTACTTAATATATAACAACTATTGTTGTATGTAATAGGCTTATAGAAAGAGACCTTCTAAAAACGTTAAAATATATTACTGGCACACAAAACTTTAAATTGGAGTGAATAAATGAAGACTCAGCACACCACTTCTGAAAGGTTGCCCACCCCTGCATTAGCTTATATTAGCTAGTTTGGCCCAACTATTGTAGGCAGAGTACAAGCTTTCTCCTATCCCATACTCTAAAAGCAAAACAGGTTCTTGTTCAAAACTCTCATTAAGAACAGAACTGAGGTGCACTTCTGGAAGGACCAGCATTTACTCTGTAAAACTGTTCATGAGTAAGGCTATGTCATCATGGAGCTCTGGGCTGTCAGCCTGCCCCTTTCCCGCGGGTGGCAGGAAGGGGGAGGCTCCAAGCTGTCAGCCCGCCCCCTAAACAGGTCACAGGCTTTCGTGAATTTTTGTTTATTGCCTGCAACCTGTCTGACTTTTACTAAAAATAACCATGACAAAAATCTTAACCTTACTCATCAGATATTATTTTGAGCCACATGCTTAATACTGGAAGGGTTTTTTTTGCATATTTTCATCTTTTGGCAAGTTTAACTAGGAGGGATTACCTCTCTAATTTAACAGATTTTCAATTAATTTTCAAACAGCTGCTTGATGTACAAGTTGATCGCTGCAGTGCCCTTGTGTTAACTACAGGACTTGACCTAGAAGGACTGCCCTTAACTACATGGGTTTTGAACAGTCATCCTGCAAGATATTTTGGTAAATATTCAGTCACTTGTGTGAAAGTTGGTCAATTGCTAGCGCTACAAACAAAGATTAGAGGAAGTGTACCCTGTGCACTTCACCATCCACCCTGTTTAGTCCATTTCCCGTTTTGTGGGGTCTTTCGCACAGCAGCAAAGGAGGGAAACTTCTACATAAAGTGATTGTAAAACCAAAATAATTGTCAGGGGAATTCATGTGCACATAAAGCACCCAAAGTACTTTTCACAAATTTCAAGCTGATTATGTTTTAAGATGATGTCCTTCTGGCTATGTTTTCTGACTTGAGGTGGCTATCTTGATGTAAAACACATACTTTTGCAGTGAAGAAAAAGCCTTTAGAAGTAAATGCTTTCTAAACTAAAAGTATTCTGGGCTTTTAGGCAATTTAATCTTACTGCAAAAGTACAGGATATTGATCCTAAAGCTTAAGTGTATGAAAAAGAAAGTTCATGCTTTTTCTTCTCTCAATGCAAGAGATTGAAAACTTGCAAGTTCACACTTGCAGACAATTCTGCAACTCAGTTTGCAAGAAGCTTGAATACAAGGCATGTGCCTCTAAACACTGAGTGACAGCACTTTGAGAAGACATGAGACCTTTTAGGGTATGTCTACACCACAATTAAAATCCCAAGGCTGGCCCATGCCAGCTAACTCAGGCTTGCAGGGCATAGGGCTGTTTAATTGCAGCCCAGGCTTCAGCCCAAGCTCTGGGACCCTCCAAACTCCGAGTCTTAAAGCCCAAGCTCAAACCTGAGCCCAAATGTATACATTACAACCTGCAGCCCAAGCCCCGTGAGCCCAAGTCAGCTGCCATAGGCCAGCCACAGGAGTCTAACTGCAAGGTAGACATACCCAGAGAGAGCCCACTACTTTATACCTGCTTGGAGCTTCTCATTAAAATCCTTCAGTTTTAGGCCTTGTTATTTGATACTAATGAACCATGAGAAAGAGCTTCCATTGCTACAGAAGTCTGTGCTAAGCGATCTGACAGAATAGGGTCAATCTGCTGCTTTTACAAGAAGTAGAATGGCAATGATCTCATCTGCATTTCATATTTGGAACCTGTTTTCCATTGCAGGCTGCAGGAACAAAGGTCAACTTGGTTTTGCAATTCAAAGAGAAGAAACTAAAAACAACCTGTGAGACTATTTCCCACTAACTTGCTGTTTTATAGGACTTTAGCTGAAGCACTGTTATGCTTGCATGACTTCAGTTATGACCTTCTATAGAGGTATCCAAAGACAGACGCTAGAAAGAACTGGACAAAACTGAAGGCTAAACTAGAAACAATACCTTGAGTAGTATTCTTGTTCAACTGCCAAGTTAATATGTAAAGAGCTTTTAGTGCTCCACCACAGAATGATTTCTAAGAAAAACCTACCCTTATCATATCTAGATGTTTTTTCTTTGTTTTTTTGTTGTTGTTTTTTAAGAAGTTACTTCTGGAGGCTGCTGGCTCTTCTTACCACACTGATAGACCTCAATATTGTAAACCTAAAAAAAACCCACAAATCAGCAGAATAATCTGACTGGCAACCAAGTTTCTAGACTACTAACCTAACCTTCTTTAAAACTCATAATGAGCAATTGCTTTATCTAGCCCTTCACAGACTGACATACCATGAGTTTCATGCCACAAAGAAGTGGAAGAATAAAATGTAGAATAAGCCCTGACTGCACTGTTAGGAGAAAAACAGCAGCTGTTTTAGTTTCACCTCTGCCTAAGTGGTACTAGACAGAGGTCTTCCAGGGAGGTACATCAACTCATCTAGATATCTGCCTAGTTTTACATCAGACTACAGAAAAAGCACTAGTGAAGTCAGTACAAACTAAAATGTCACACAATGACTTGTTTATACTGCCCTATATACACTGAAATGTAAGTACAATATTTATATTCCAACTGATTTTATAATTATATGGTAAAAATAATAAAGTAAGCAATTTTTCAGTAGTAGTGTGCTATGACACTTTTGTATTTTTATGTCTGGTTTTGTAAGCAAGTAGTTTTTAAGTGAGGTGAAACTTGGGGGTATGCAAGACAAATCTAACTCCTGAAAGGGGTACAGTAGTCTGGAAAGGTTGAGAGCCAGTGGTCTAGATAATATTTTTATTGCCTGTGCCACATAAACACAGCAAGAGGAGAGTAGCAAACTGTAGCCACCAGTCATCTGCAGTAACGACAGGCCACTTTTAATTCTAGTATGCACCAATACAAAAATAACTGAGGAAGTTAGTAGAAGGATATCAGTTTCAAACTGAGTACCTCCGTCAGCTGAAAAGACGGCCAAGTACCAGCTAAACAAACGAGATCATATCCTTACAGGAGAAAAAAAAATGTATTGGTGGGCTCTGGATTACTAAGGGTATATTTCCACTGCAGAGTTAACCTTGGCTCTTACTTGGGTGTTGCCCCAACCCCTTCTTGTCATCATACAAAAGTCTTTCACTTAAGTGGTGCTTTCAACCAGGACTAGCAAGCACAGCAGGAGATGTAGTTTGCTTTCACACAGGCTGGTAACTAGTCCACTTTGCAGTGAAGACACACAGACACAACCCCTCCAGAGTTGGAAGGGGCCTTGCTGAAGCACGTAGCATCTTCTGCTTGGATGGGTGGAGTCAGAGACCTTCTTCCTTTGGTACAGACTGCAGTGCAGATGAAGAGGGATGCCCCAACCTGTTCAAAAAGGAATGGTGGCAAGCCCCTCACTCCCCTCCACAAGTCCAGAAGTGGGTACTTGCTACTACTAGTTCAAGTTGGAGACAGGTCCATGGTTGGCTAGAGCCACAGAAACAGGGCATGGCCATAGGAACCCTTATATGGTGGTGTGCATGATTCTCAAATGAATTTTTGTTTTGGCCACAATTTTGACAGTCAAAAATAGTATACTAGTGACAGTCTAGCCACATAGTTATTTGGAAGCGTCATGTAAATACAATAAATCTTTTCAATGTAAAAAATATTTACTATTAATAAGTTACAACAAACTTTTAAAAAATAAATAATTGTAACAAAATTTCTTATGCCCCCCACAAAAGTCACGGTGCCCGCACTTCACTGGACTAGGGCCCCAGGTTGCCTTAGCTGAGCAAGGAGCTGTGCCAGGCCCAGAGTCTCTATAAATCTAAGGAAAGGCTTTAAAAATACTTACATGAAGAATTGGAATGCCTCCACTCTGAAACATTTCAACGAAGTAGCAACCCAAAGTCTACAACTGAGATTTAACACAATATCCAAATTACCAGAAGCAGCACTACCTATTACCAGTTATATTTCACCTGCCACAGTTACCATCATTAAAAGAGAACCCAACCATAGTTCAGACTTCATCATACCTTTGGAAGTTCACTAGTATGGATTCTTCATTTTTAGATTATTATAGAGGGGATTCAGTTTAACCATGTCCAAGAGAATTTCCAGGAAGCCAACTCTGAGCTGGAGTTAAGCTTGAGAAGTCTGTCTAGATGACTGGGGCAGAGGTTAGGTTGTTTGGGTATATTAACTGCATTTATGTGTTTTCAAACATTTAGGTGTTTAAAAATTTCAGATTAAAATTGTAGGTTTTTAACATTTATTTTTAGAAATTATGCAACATTTTTGTAATTGTGCACACAAACTTCAACACAACTAAGCTTTTTGCCTGGAAATGTTTGTGCTCTCTGGACCCTATGCACAATGGAGAAATACAGGGTTTTTCCACTCCCCAGTATCCCTGGCAGGGGGACATGGGAAAAGGAAGCCGCTTCTTCACTCCTATTTACTCCTCACCACACTACCTGATCAGGTTAAGTTCCCCTCTTGAGTCTTCACATCACATTCCTCCTCCAGTTCTCCTCTCTTTCAACATAGAAGATTTCTAATAAACTTGCTTGTGTACTCTCTAGCTCCAGTCAATGAGGAGTCCTAAATATTTCTCCCATCAGAATGCTCCTTGGTTTAAAGCTTACTCATTCCTGCCACCTGAAAAGATGCAAGTATAATATGATATTTGGATTTGATAACCTACCACAGTTGAGCACATGCACACAACAAAACCATGAGATGATAGGGGAAGTGACAGGCAACTTTTGATTAAGTTGCATATACACATCTTTAATTCTATTGCTCCAAATTCTCTGAAAAAGATGTATATCTATCTTTTTTTAAGCACTCCAATTTGAATAAGTATCGTTGAGGTGCAAACAGAGCTTAGCACAGAAGTCTGAAGCCCACCTTAACCACGAGGTCAAAACAAACGCCTTTCATAACTCCACAAGACTTTTGCCTAAGCATCCCAAAATTAATGCTGTAAAAATACTCCACAATGGTAGATGTCCAGTAAAAGTGCTGATTCTCTAGCAAATGAGAGATCTAAAAAACTACCAAATCCCACTCACATCACTTTAAAGTTAATTTATATAATCTGATCATCATCTGTAACTATTGTAGAGAAATTCAGGTCCCCATGGAACCTAATTCAAGGGAGAATAGGGGGTTATTTTTGTTTTACAGTTTATGTACATAGAACAGCACTAGAGTAAAAGGAGACTATAGATGCAGATGCTTAGACCATATTCAGAAGCAAGCATCTATCCAGTCAAACCTGAATTGGACTGGTATGTTGCATGCTCAAACCTTGTAACAGATCCAGATGCCACTACAGTAGTTCTGTGTCCTCACAGCTCTCATCAGCTGTCCATTGCAGAGCAAAGTAGATTGACAGAAAGCATGGTTGACAACAGTACAAGTAGAAATTTAATAGGGCAGCAATGCCTCCCTCCTCCAAAAAGGAGGCATTTCTCTGTGCAAGTACAGTACTAAATGCTCTAAAAATAGAGCCTAAACTTATTACACTGTATATTTACTTTTACAGCTGGATGCTGAATAGTGTAATGCCATAGTACGTCTATACCAAATATGAGGAAGTTATGCCTGAATTACCCTAGTTTAGAGAATGAATTATTCTACAGATCAGTACAGTAGAACAAGCTAAACAAGGCAACATTCCTTGAGAACATAATGTCATTGGAATTATGAAGACATAGTATTTGCCACACATTTACTTGGGTTTTTAACACTAAAAGTTGATTTTCAAACTGAATGTCTCAATCTGATCAAAGGCAAATTTTCACCAAGTTTAAGATAACAGTTAATTTACACACTTCATTTGACTACGAAGATCTCATGTGCTGTCCAAATCATAAGTCAACATTTCCCAAAGAATGGGGTACAAAGGACTAACCAGTGGGCATGGAAGACAGCCTACAACAGTAGGCCTTCAACCTTACATGATGGGGTTGAAAGAGGGAATCACTTGGTTTGATTTTCTTACAGGGGTTGGAGATCAGCTTTCAAAAGTTTGGGAAACAATGTCTTAAGTGAGAGGAAAAAAACTAAACCACCTAACACTGGTTTGCTAGCAGCTCCACAAACCAAGACTTATTTATTTGTCAAGCACCAATGTGCCTGCACAACAGCCCTTTCCCTGAAAAATCTTAAGCCACTTAGAATAGCGCACCAAGAACATGTACCCTGGTATCAGCGTTATACCCATGCATCATTGGCCATGCTTTTTAGCTACCTCACAAATTATAATAGAAAAAGTGCAGGCAATTCACTAGACAATTTAAATTGATATTTATTTAATTGGGGGGAGGGGGTTACTCAAGATTTTTTGTTTACTCTTCTTTGCATTAGGTATAGATAACAAAAAATAGGATGTTTGTGAGCACAATCAGAATAATTTATCAACTACCTTGCACATGCTACCATTGGAATTTATGTAGTCTGGCAAGTAAGCTTTTAATTATGCAAGCCATGACTGGATTCCATCCACTGAGGACTTACAATGTGGTCTTAGTCTTGGTTGGGGCCTCTAAAAGCTACTGTAATACACAAAATAAATATTTAAATTGTACAGCAGATGCAGAGTCCTTATCAGCTGCTTTGAAGAAAAATAAAGGATTGTGCCTTAAAGTTCTTGAAAGCGTCAATGAAGGATTCAGATACTGATGCTGCATAGAAGTAGTCCCCAAAACAAAGTATTATTCTACAATATTTAGGATAGCACATCAATAGTGTCTTCTCAACCAGTCTTCATACAGCTATATTAATTCTCTTTACACCTTCAACTGTAAGATTCAATCTATTCTACCACCACTTTGGGGCCTCAGTCTTACAATCAGTCTTACAATCCTGCCCTCAGACATGAAGCTGCATTGCCTTCAGTGGGGCTTTACACAGAAATGAGACTCTGTCCAGGCAAATCTGACTACTGCATCAGAAGCTTGGTCGCTGTCGCCAGTCTTGTGCTTGTTTATATGTGAATGGAATCTATGAAGAATAAAAATTGCTGTCCTTTTTTATCAAAAAAATTGGAAGATATTGAAGAAACAGGTTATTCCATTCACTAAACAGGCCTCAGATCTCCTTATACAAGACTGAGCAAACCTATGTAGCCATGTAAAAAAATAAAACTCTCAGTCATGATATGGTCTTGCAAGTGAGCTGACTTTTCCTGTATTTTGCACATTCTTAGTGCTAAGTACAGACTTTCCTAGGAGGAAAGATCAGCTTATCCTTGAAGATGTTTTCCTAGTATCAGGTATTAAAATTATGACATTTCAGTCCACTTTAATAAAGAAGTCTGCATGTTTTGCTGAGAAGCCCAAGCCTTAAAATGACAATTCAAGTTTTATAAGTAGCAGTAACAATTTAGCCAGCCACCTTTGTTAAGGGTTGCTACTATATAATCACAATAGCTAATTTTAAAAGTTACAGCTGCATAGTTACATTTGTCCTTCAGTAAAAAGACACAAATCACACTTCCATTTAAAACACAGGATTAGAGTACCAGTCCTGAAAAGCTGTAAAGGACTAAACAGTATACATTCATTTGAGAATGTGATAACAGAAATGGACGGTGAGTTGTAAAACAAGTTAAGTAAATATTTTAAGAAACACATGCCCTGTTGACTCCTGACATCTTTGCATTCAGAAATTAAGTTTTGCAGTAGTTCACAGCAGCTGTAAAGAGCTCCAGTAGCTCATTCGTCTGTTACAAACATCAACAAGACTCTCATTCTCACCATTGGAGGGGACATCACCTTTCTAACTTCCTGAAGTTCAGGTCAAGGTTTCCAGACGAGAATCACTCCCTATGTCAGACACCACACACCATCATGAGTGCACAGTCCCCAGCCCATCGTCTGCCACGCACCATTCAGCTCATGGAGCCTTTCCGTCCTCCTCCAAGCCTCTCCCCTTGCAACACCATGCAGCCCTCAAGGCACCTGCTAACACATCTTTCCCCGACCACCAAATCACACTAGCAGAACACCCCTCCCCTAACCACGCTCCAGCCCTGAAAACACCTCCCTGCTTCCACCCTCCTCCCCTTGGAGCCATCCTGCCTCCCTCTACAACAGCATGCAGGCCCTGGAGCCACCTGTTCCCAGACCCTCCCCAAGTCACCATCCAACCCTGACACAACCCTTCCCACCCTACTCTCCAGCCACGAAATCCGCCCTCACGTCCCACCCCGCAGCACCTCCTGCCCAGAACTTGCTCAGAGCCCAGGGAACCCCATGCCCGCTCCGCCCGGGAGCAGGAAGCACAGCGGGCCCAGGCCGCCGGGGAGAAGGAAGGAGACCGAGCTGCACGGGGAAGGATGTGAGTAGAGCGAGGGGGCCGGGCAGCAAGGGACCATGCGACAAACAGGGGAGGGCCATGCCCCCGGGGGCCGGGAGACAGAACCGAGCGAGGGGCGACAGCCACCGAGTCCCCAGGGGAAGGGAGCACGGGGAGCTGGGTCCCAGGGTAAGCGTGGGGGCACAGCCCCGCTCCGGCGGCCCTCAGCTCCGAGCCCCTCTTACCATGATGGCTCCGCTGGGCTGGGCTCTAGCAACAGCGGCGGCTCCCGGTCCCGTCCGGTTTCTCTCTGAGCCAGGCCGCGGCCCTGCTACTTCCGCCGTGCCCGTTGCCTAGGAGTGCACATCCGGGTCACTACCGTTCGGCCCCCGCCCATCGCCGCCTCCTAACCAATCAGAACGCGGTTCGCTGGCTATCGCCAAGTATGGAGCGCAGCACGCGTCCTGCGGGGGGAAGGGAGGAGCTAGGAGTGGGAGAGACCATTCTCTCCCCTGGGGGGAAAGAAGAGCTCAACCAAGACAGAATGAGGGGGAAGGGAGAGGCAAACCCGAGGGATGGCGGGGCGAAAGAACACCCCGGGGGGGATGAGATGGGGCGAGGGGAACAAACGTGGAGGAGAGAGAGATCGCGGGAGACAGGGGGCAGAAGGGAGCAACCAACTGCAGGGAGAGTGGGGGAGCCAGAAGGGAGGAGAGTGCAAAGGGAGTGACCAATCAGGGCAGGAGGAGGAGAGGCCAATGGGGAAGTAAGAGACCCAAGCCAAAAGCAAAGGGGTGTGTTAGCAGAAAGGTGTGGGGAGTTTTACTGTGTAAATGTTACTCCTTGGGCTTCAGAGTTAATCTTGTTCCTTTGAGATAAACAGGCGGCCAGTCACCTCTCTCGCAGCTGCTGTTTCAGGCTCAGACAGACGTCACTGCATGTGTTTAAACTTGGGGTCAGGTTTGGAAGGCTTTTCACAACAGTAAGGGCGAGGTGTAGATATAAGCTGGAAAAAAATGTTAAAACAATGTTGCAAAGTCAAGCCCTCAAAACTTAGGAAATGTGAGACTAAAGGTTGTCATGCAACTGGGATTTGATCTCTTTGTGCATATGCATATGATACGGTCTTTAACTACATTATTACATACTGTTTTTCCACAGGACCTCTGGCTCAGTCAATCCATAGGAGGGACGGTGGTCACTGAGTAAGCAGATATTCAATATTTTGCTTTAGCCTTATTGTTTAATGTGTGGCCCTAGGCTTTATTTAGTTAACACTATTCAAAACCTGCTCTGAAAACAGAAATATTAATTTCCACATGGGCTTTTCTGTGGGGCTTATCCCCATATATTTGAGCACTTCACAAACATTAATGCATTTACTTCCACAACACCTCTGTGAAGCGAAGGAGTGGTGTTATTTCCATTTGACAGATGGAGAACTGAGACAGAGATGTTAAGGTCAGAAGTGTCTACTATTTTTAGGTGCCCAGTTTGAGGTGCTTAAGTCCCGATTTTTCAGAATACTGAGTATTATAAAGAAGTTCTTATGTTCAAAGCACAGCTTCCCTTGCCTTCAGTTGTAGCTTTGAGTGCTCAACTCAAAGCCCAGTTCAACTGTACAGCAAATATAACTCCACTGAAGTCAGGAGAGTAACACCAAGGGAGAATCTGGCTCATTGCATAGCAGCACTTTGCTCTATAGCTTTTTTGGAACAAGTGTTTGGCCTGTGTTTCACAAGAGTTGGAGTGCCAGGTTCCTGAGGACCCTCTGTTAGTGCTTTTTGGCATCCGAATTGCAGACTTGGCCCTAGCATAAACCAAAAACCCTTTTGTCGCTCCATTTACTTTTCTCAGCCTGGAGGTGCTTGCTGTGGAAACTGGAAATGCTGACGAGGAGTCACAAAATGCTTCCTCGTCTGATGTAATGTCATTGGAGCTGGTATGAAATTCTCTGATATGTTGTGTGAGTGCAACACCTGCATTAAGATTGTAACAGAAACTCTGCATTCTTTGGGGAATTGCTTCAAATTTTCCATGGACATAATATCATGCCTATATACCCTTCTGGCTGGAGATGACGAGGGAACAGCTCTGATTTGACTCTACTAGGTTAACACCATTGTCCATTGCTTGAACCTAAATGTCATTAAATATATCAGATATGTTACAGTATTTTTCCAAAGGGAAAGAGCTCTACCATTGTTCATTTGTATTTAATGTAACACAGCGCAAACTAAGCAGCTGAAAATTTCAGTTTTGAAAATGGATAGGTTTTCAGACAAGTTTTAGTGCACACTTACCACAGCTACTAGGTGAACTGGATAACAACACCTACAATGTGATAAGTAGGTGACTTTTCATGAAAAGTTATCCAAATTGCGCATATCATAGCTCTCACTGCACATGCAAATTAGATATGCAGTTGTGCACATTTTGAATTTGCCTGACAAGCTGATACTACCTTTTTTCTAAGTCAACTTGTGCCCTTCTGGTCTTCCCCTCACCCCATGTATTTCTGTGCTGCTATTTTGAAAATAATGTTCCTTTTAGCTCAGTGACAGGGGGCCCCTGGAAAGTGGAGAGTTATTAGGCTGTAGCATTGGGAAAATGCTGGAAGGGGTATTACTTGGGGCATTTAAAACTAGACTGGGCAAAACATTTATCACATATACAGTAGGGAACAATCTTGCACTATGTTATAGGTGGGTTATGGACCTAATACCATTTTTTTTGCTCTATGTTCCATGGACCAGATCCTCAGCTGGTGTAAATAAGTATAGCTTCGTTGAGGACAATAGTAGTATGTCCATTTGCACCAGGCGATGACTGAACCTTTGACTTTTGCCTCCAAACACCATAGGTAGGCCAGGATTATCAGGCTGTATATTTAGCTGGGCTCAGGCCCAGCTTCCTTGCTTATAGGCTGTAATTGCACCTTGATGTTCAGCGAAGGAACATACAGCAGGAGAGGGAAATTGCAGCCTGGTTTATTTTAAACAATTTCCAAAGTCCAAATGAACTTTGAGGCCAAGAGGATGTTTTTCTTTGTGGCAGAAATACAAGCATCCTGGACTTTATTTTCCTGCTAGTAGGTATAAAGAAGAATAAACAGCTGCTTTCTGTTTTCCCAGAAATATTTGCATTAAGATGATCTGCAAATTCTTGCTCAAATTGATGGAACATCTTTTCAAATGAGGACCAGCTGCTTGCTCTGCTTGTTTATGGCAGGACATGCTTAAAGGAACTTTTTTTGTTTGTTTATTAAGATGTGGGACCAGAGTCTTTCTGGTAAGTTGTAATTTGCAATGTGGGTGATATCTTAATAAGGAGAGAGTTTTGTGCATGTAACTATAGTTGCAGCCATCCCACCTTCTGCTGTGATTTGCTGAGATCCTATCAGTTAAATAAGGCTTGGCTGGATCAGTTTGTGAATGGGAGACCTCCAAAAATGGGTAAGCATTGGAGGAGGTGGTGTTAGTGATTTCAGGAGTTCATATTGCATCAAGGTAAGGCAGGAGTGGGCAAACTTTTTGGCCTGAGGGCCACATCTCAGTATGGAAATTATATGGCGGGTCATGAATGCTCATGAAATTGGGGGTTGGGGTGTGGGAGGCGGTGCGGGCTCTGGGGTGGGGCCAGAAATGAGTTCAGGGTGCAGGAGGGTGCTGTGGGCTGGGACCAAAGGGTTCGGGGGGCAGGAGGGGGATCAGGGCTGGGGTAGAGAATTGGGGCACGGGAGGAGGTCGGGGTGCAGGCTCTGGGCAGCGCTTACCTCAAGCAGCTCCCGGAAGCAGCGGCATATCCCCCCGCTGGCTCCTATGTGGAGGCACAGCCAGGCAGCTCTGCGCACTGCTCTGTCTGCAGGCACTGCCCCTGCAGCTCCCATTGGCTGCGATTCCTGGCCAATGGGAGCTGCAGAGCCGGCACTTGGGTGGGGGCAGCGTGCAGAGCCCCCTGGCTGCCCCTACGCGTAGGAGCTGGAGGGAGGACATGCCGCTGCTTCCAGGAGCCACACAGAGCCATTGCACGTGCAGAGGAGGGCAAGCCCCCCACTCCCCATCGGGAGCTCAAGGGCTGGATTAAAAGGTCCGATGGGCCGAATGCGGCCCATAGTTTGCCCACCCCTGATGTAAGGGGTAGTGTGTTACTGGAGGTGCCATCTTTATTATGAGACCTAAAAAGTGGGGGGAGCACTTTTCACTTGGAGCCATTAAAGATCTCATAGTACTTATTTGCAGAGAGTATGTGATGCTAGTTAACCCTAACATCTTGGGGCAATTCACACTTGGGTAGTTATACAGTCCTTCTCTAAATTCCTTTTGCAGTTACAGGATTTTTTCCTCTATCCTACATTGTTGCAAAGTAATTCCTTTGCACTGTTAAACAGCTGTTGTGTTCCTCCTCAGAGGTGTATACATTTCAGGGCTGGGTGAAGTGATCTTGTTACATTTGTCTCTGTATTATTTTTGATTTGTCTGAAAAGTGCCATGCATATTTATGTTTCCCTGGTAGTAGTAATAATCAATATATAATTTGTGTATTGGTTTTGAAAGTATGGAGATGAAAGGCAACATATGTGTGTGAGGCAGTAATTAGTATCACCTTTACCAGTAGCTGGTTTTCTCTTAACTAACAGAAACAAATTCAGTTGGGAATGCTGTGGTGTTGTTGACAACAAAGATTGAGGTGAGTTTACCCAGTTTGGTTGTGTAGCAAACTAATGTAAAAGTGACAGACAGCTGGAGTAAAGCATAAAGGAAATGGGAAGTCCTCTGAGTCTCTGTTCAAGGAAATTCCTGACACTGACATGGTGCTGTACTAAAAAGAGTGAAAACTGAAGAAAGCAAAGGGGAGAACAGGAAGGAATCAAGGATTAAACATTACCCAAGAGAAGAGACTTCAGGCTATGGTCACATGCAAAAGATGCACCTCAACAGGCAGCTAAGGAAGCCATCTCTCTGGGACTCATAAGGCAGGATGAGGAAATGAGGAGGACAGAGGGCAAGATGGATAAATGTTATTAGCATCAGGGATTTGTGAGAGTAAAAAGTGAGTTATGGATAGGAACCAGATTTCTGTTCCTGTGTACTTTGTGTGGTCATTTACACCAGTGCAAAGTACTACTACATTGGAATGGTAACATCTGACACCCCTTTTGCACTGGTGTAAATGCCTGCACCGTGTGCACAGCAACAGAGAATCAGACCTTTAGAGTTGCAGGAGTCTACTGGGGAGACAAGTTGACCAGCAAGACTTCAGCTGGAGGGAAGAGGCTCAGAGCCCAGAGAGATGGATTCTGTTTCCAGCCCTGCTACTTACTTGCTGTGTGAGCTTGGACAACCAACTCAACCCCTCGGTAACTCAGTTCCTGCATCTGCAAAGCGGAGATGCTACTTACATCTATGAGGTATTTTGAGGTCTATGAATGGAAAAAGTGCTAGATGAATGTAAGATATTATTATTATTATTATTTTATTTAAACATCAACAGGTAAGATGTTGATGCTAAAGATTAATTACAGTCCAGTGGTATATGGATGTCTCAACACAGCTGTGCATTGATTACAACCACAAGAAAAACAAGACATTCACGATCTGGCTTTTGCCACCAGGTTCAGTTGCCGCAGAAATCTTGGGGCAGAGGGGGATACTGGTGGCACTGGACTGAAGAGAGAGGAAAACAATGGTGGATTAGCTGCTTCACCACCTCAAGAGACAGCACCTTGCTCAGTTCCATTGGATCAAGGTTTAGTATAGTGCAGGGGTAGGCAACCTATGGCACGTGTGCCAAGGGCGGCACGCGTGCCGATTTTCAGTGGCACTCACACTGCCCGGGTCCTGGCCACTGGTCCGGGGGGCTCTGCATTTTAATGTATTTTAAATGAAGCTTCTTAAACATTTTAAAAACCTTATTTACTTTACATACAACAATAGTTTAGTTATATATTATAGACTTATAGAAAGAGACCTTCTAAAAACGTTAAAATGTATTACTGGCACGTGAAACCTTAAATTAGAGTGAATAAATGAAGACTCGGCACACCACTTCCGAAACGTTGCCGACCCCTGGTATAGTGCATACATTTCCCTCACATGATGATATAGGATCATCCACCAGAAAAGAAACTGAATGCGCTCCGAGGGGCGTAGGGTCAGGCACTGAGTGTCTTAAAAATTAGAGGAATATAAGCAAAGGAGACAAACAATGATGTCAGTTGACAGCTTAACAGTTCTACAAGGTCAGATTCATGTGCAATTAATAACAGGGCTTTTGATCTTGCAACCAGTGACTATAAAATCCATGTGCTTTCCCTGTAAACTTGACTGTATTTAAGGAAGCAAAAGGATAAATACTTTTTTATTAGCATTATGAAGTGATTTTCACATTAAGCCAGAACTTTGTAAAGCATTTGTGGTCTGACATGATATGCTTTTAATTTCATCCTCCTGCATGTATGGAATGCATGGTGAAATGCTTTCTATGGTCTTTATTCCAGTGCTTAGCATGGGTCAGGGAAGCTGCGTGGAAGAGTTTATTGGCTTTGTGACAGGGGTCCTACAGAAAACTTTTTTGAGTTAATTGAATTTTCATTTTTCTTCTCATGTAAAGAAAAAAAACCTAGGTTTTTGAGATTCAACTCCCCACATCAGCTATTTATTTGTTTTAAGCTTGTGGCCATTTAAAAGCTTATGAGCTTTCATGAGGACTTCTCATAAACCCACTGTATTCTGAGATTCAATTTACCGCTGAAAGAGCCTCCATTTCTAGCCATGGTAAAGGGACAGTTCTGTGGTTTTGATTGCTCAGAATTTGTAAACCAGTGACTGGCTGGCTTGAGGCTGAGAACCTGAGTGCTTTTTGGAAATATAGAGAGACCCACAAAGCTACCCAATGGTTTTGAATTCCACATTCAGCCCCACAGATAGACACAGTATTCCAGCAGCAGTCGCACCAATGCCAAATATAGAGGTAAAATAACCTCTCTACTCCTATTTGTGATTCCCCCATTTATGCATTCCAGGATTGCATTAGCTCTTTTGGCCACAGCATCACATTGGGAGCTCAAGTTCAGCTGATTATCCACCATGACCCCAAAATCTTTTTCAGAGTCCCTGGTTCCCAGGATAGAATCCCCCATCCTGTAAGTATGGCCTACATTCTTTGTTCCTAGGTGGGTACATTTATGTTTAGCCTTAATAAAATACATTAAAATACATATTGTTTGCTTGCGCCCAGTTTACCAATCAATCCAGATCACTCTGAATCAGTAACCTGTCCTCTTCATTATTTACCACTCCTTAAAATTATGTGACATCTGCAAACTTGATCTGTGATGATTTTATGTTTTCCACCAGGTCATTAATAAAAATGTTAAATATGGTTAAAGTAAGAGAAGATAATAAACATTATGATTTTTATTTATGACAGTAGTACCTAGAGGCCCAGTTGAGATCCGAGCGCCACTGTACAAACACATAAGAGATAGTCTCTACCCTGAAGAACTTACAATCTAAATAGATAAGACAAGGAATGAGTGGAAATAAAATAAGTATCACTATCCCCATTTTATAGATAGAGAAACAGGCTCAGTGACTTTCCTAATGTTGCACAGGGAGAATCTGAGATGGAGGAATAGAACCCTGAGATCCAGTCCAGTGCCTTAATCACATGTAGGGTGACCAGACAGCAAATGTGAAAAATCGGGATGGGGTGGGGGGCAATAGGAGCCTATATAAGAAAAAGACCCAAAAATCGGGACTGTCCCTATAAAATCAGGACATCTGGTCACCCTAACCATACGGCCGATCTTCCTTTTTGCATTATGTAGTGTTCCTATGCACTGTCAAACAGTTGCTTTATTTCACCCCAGCAGTGCTCAGTCACATATTAGGAGCACCTTTTTGCTTGGAATCCTTTGCAAATGTGCCCTAGAAGGTACCCTGCAGTGGTGCTTCACATGAAGTGCCAGAGCAGATAGGTAAACGATTCTGAGGCACACCTGTGATCTCCCCATCATGACTAAGGAGAAATAGGGATACCCCTTCAGTGGGGGACTGCCACACAATTAGAAACTGCAGCCAGAGAAGTGCATTTTGGGACTAATGGCTCTTTTTAGAAGTATTGTCCTAGATGGCTGCCTACTTAGGCCTGGTCTACACTACGAGTTTAGGTTGAATTTAGCAGCGTTAAATCGAATTAACCCTGCACCCGTCCACACAACTAAGCCATTTACTTCGACATAAAGGGCTCTTAAAATTGATTGCTGTACTCCTCTCCGACGAGGGGAGTAGCGCTGAAATCGACATTGCCGGTTCGAGTAAGGGTTAGTGTGGACGAAATTTGACGGTATTGGCCTCCGGGAGCTATCCCATAGTGCACCATTGTGACCGCTCTGGACAGCAATCTGAACTCGGATGCACTGGCCACGTAGACAGGAAAAGCGAACTTTTGAATTTCATTTCCTGTTTGCCCAGCGTGGAGAGCACAGGTGACCACGCAGAGCTCATCAGCACAGTAACCATGCAGTCCGAGAATCAAAAAAGAGCACCAGCATGGACCATACGGGAGGTACTGGATCTGATCGCTATATGGGGAGAGGATTCTGTGCTAGCAGAACTACGTTCCAAAAGACAAAATGCCAAAACATTTGAAAAAATCTCCAAGGGCATGATGGAGAGAGGCCACAATAGGGACTCACTACAGTGCCGTGTGAAAGTTAAGGAGCTCAGACAAGCGTACCAGAAAACCAAAGAAGCAAACGGAAGGTCCGGGGCAGAGCCTCAGACATGCCGCTTCTACCCTGAGCTGCATGCAATTCTAGGGGGGGGCCGCCACCACTACCCTACCCCTGACCGTGGATTCTGAGGAGGGGTTACTCTCAGCCATGCCTGAGGATTCTGCGGATGGGGGAGATGATGAGGATGAGCTTGCGGAGAGCACACAGCACTCCGTTCTCCCCAACAGCCAGGATCTTTTTCTCACCCTGACTGAAGTACCCTCCCAAGGCGGTATCCCAGACCCCATGGAAGGGACCTCTGGTGAGTGTACCTTTGTAAATATAAAACATGGTTTAAAAGCAAGTGTTTTTTAATGATTAATTTGCCCTGAGAACTTGGGATGCATTCGTGGCCAGTACAGTTACTGGAAAAGTCTGTTAACGTGTCTGGGGATGGAGCGGAAATCCTCCAGGGACATCTCCATGAAGCTCTCCTGGAGATACTCCAAAAGCCTTTGCAGAAGGTTTCTGGGCAGTGCAGCCTTATTCCGTCCTCCATGGTAGGACACTTGACCACGCCATGCTAGTAGCAAGTAATCTGGTATCATTGCATGACAAAGCCTGGCAGCATATAGTCCCGGTGTTTGCTGGCATTCAAGCAACATCCGTTCTTTATCTCGCTGTGTTATCCTCAGGAGAGTTATATCGTTCATGGTAACCTGGTTGAAATACGGGAATTTAATTAAGGGGACAGAGGTGGCCGTTCCTACTGGGCTGTTTGCCTGTGGCTGAAAAGAAATCCTTCCCTGCAGTTAGCCAAGCGGTGGGGGGGGGGGGGCATTGGCGCTGAGCTTTTCGCGTTTGGCTAGCAGGGATCTTCCCTGATACCAGCCACGCGGTGGGGGGAGGGGTAAAGCGATCATCCCACAGAATTGGATGGGGGGGGGGGTTAGTTTGGTTTCTGCTGCTGCACGTTAACAGGAACACCGCAGCACTCAACGGGCTTTGCTTGGTATGGGAAAGGAGGGTGCTGCTTTTTATGAAGGTTGCAGAAGCCGAAAGACAATGGCTTACCATGGCTGCATGAAAGAGCTCATCTGAATGAGTGGAAGGATATGGTATCAAAGTACAGGAAAGATGCCAGTGAACGTGAGGACAGAAGGGACCAACGTGAAGAGAGGAGGGACGCTCGAGATGAGAGGTAGCAGCAGGAAGATCAGAGGAGGCAGGATGCGACGCTGGGGCTGCTGCATGAGCAAACAGACATGCTCCGGCGTCTGGTGGAGCTTCAGGAACGGCAGCAGGATCACAGAGTGCCACTGCAGCCCCTGTATAACCGCCCTCCCCCCTTCCCAAGTTCCATAGCCTCCTCACCCAGACGTGTAAGAACGTGGGGGGAGAGACTCCGTGCACCCTGCCACTCCACCCCAGTGGACAGCCCAAGCAAAAGGCTGTCATTATTTTGAACTTTTGAAGTGGCCTTTTCCTTCCCTCCTATCCTCCTACCAAACCCCACCTGGGCTACCTTGTCAGTTCTCTCCCTATGTTTATAATCAATTATTAAAGAATACATGATTTTTAAACGATAGTGAATTGATTTCCTTTTAAAGCAAACTGTGATTGAAGGGGGGAGGGTGGGTTGCTTACAGGGAATGAGTCAATCAAGGGGGCGGGTTTTCATCAAGGAGAAACAAACAGAACTTTCACACCGTAGCCTGGCCAGTCATGAAACTGGTTTTCAAAGCTTCTCTGATGCGCAGCGCTTCCTGGTGTGCTCTTCTAATCGCCCTGGTGTCTGGCTGCGCATAATCAGCGGCCAGGCGATTTGCCTCACCCTCCCACCCCTCCATAAACATCTCCCCCTTACTCTCACAGAGATTGTGGAGCACACAGAAAGCAGCAATAACAATGGGAATATTGGTTTGGCTGAGGTCTGAGCGAGTCAGTAACGTGCGCCAGCGACCCTTTAAACGTCCAAAGGCACATTCTACCACCATTCTGCACTTGCTCAGCCTGTAGTTGAACAGCTCCTGATTACTGTCCAGACTGCCTGTGTATGACTTCATGAGCCATGGCATTAAGGGGTAGGCTGGGTCCCCAAGGATAACTATAGGCATCTCAACATCCCCAACGGTTATTTTCCGGTCTGGGAAGTAAATGCCTTGCTGCAGCCGTTTAAACAGACTAGTGTTCCTGAAGACACGAGCGTCATGAACCCTTCCCGGCCATCCCACGTTGATGTTGGTGAAACGTCCCTTGTGATCCACCAGTGCTTGCAGCAATATTGAAAAGTACCCCTTGCGGTTTATGTACTGGCTGCCCTGATGCTCCAGTGCCAAGATAGGGATATGGGTTCCATCTATCGCCCCACCACAGTTAGGGAATCCCATTGCAGCAAAGCCATCTACTATGACCTGCACATTTCCCAGAGTCACTACCTTTGGTAGCAGCAGCTCAGCGATTGCTTTGGCTACTTGCATCACAGCAGCCCCCACAGTAGAGTTGCTCACTCCAAATTGATTACCGACTGACCGGTCGCTGTCTGGCGTTGCAAGCTTCCACAGGGCTATCGCCACCCGCTTCTCAACTGTGAGGGCTGCTCTCATCTTGGTATTCTGGCGCTTCAGGACAGGGTAAAGCAAGTCACAAAGTTCCATGAAAGTGCCCTTACGCATGCGAAAGTTTCGCAGCCACTGTCACAGCCACTGCAACACTGTGTGGTCCCACCAGTCTGTGCTTGTTTCCTGGGCCCAGAATCGGCGTTCCACGGCTAGAACCTGCCCCATTAACAACATGATCTCCAAAGCCCACGGTTTGAGAGAATTCTGTGTCCATGTCCTCATCACTCCCATCGCCGTGCTGCCGTCACTGCCTCCTCCTCGCCTGGTTTTGCAGGTTCTGGTTCAGCATAAACTGCACGATAATGCGCGAGGTGTTTACAATGTTCATGACTGCTGTCTTGAGCTGAGTGGGCTCCATGCTTGCCGTGGTATGGCGTCTGCACAGTTCACCCAGGAAAAAAGGCACAAAATGGTTGTCTGCCATTGCTTTCACGGAGGGAGGGGGGAGGCTGTACCCAGAACCACCCGCGACAATGTTTTTTGCCCCATCAGGCATTGGGATCTCAACCCATAATTCCAATGGGCGGGGAGAGTGTGGGAACTATGGGATAGCTACCCACAGTGCAACACTCCGGAAGTCGACGCTAGCCTCGGTACATGGACGCGCACCGCCGAATTAATGTGCTTAGTGTGGCCGCATGCACTCGACTTTATACAATCTGTTGCCAAAAATCAAATTCTGTAAATTTGGAGTAATCCCGTAGTGTAGACATACCCTTAGCCTGTACTTACAAATCACTCCCTTGCTTAAGAGGCCAGGCATTTCAGAAACAGCCTTAGCCAAAGTGAGGTTAGTTCTCAGAAGAACTTCTCTCAGACTTGCTCACTGAGTATACCTTGTCATTAAAAAAGAATCAAGGAGAGGCTGATTAAATGCACCAGAGAGAAACAAAACTTTCCATTCCCTTGCTTTTTCCTTGACACGTTGTACTTTCTTTGGAACTTACCAGTATAGTAGTCAACAGAATCACAGGGGCCTGGATTCTTTTTTAACACTGGAGTCATGGTTCATTGGTCAGAATGTGTATGGAATTAGCCACTGATGTGGAGCAATGGAAAAGATTAATTTTTAGAACTGAAAATTTTGTGTCTATTTCCAGTGTACCTACTGGGTCACCCGCTCCTGCCTGGAAGGGCTTAAAAGCAGCCCTGGCAAGGGCTTCAGCTCTAAAAGCTGAGCTGATTGGGGAAGCAGCGGCAGCTGGGCCACACCCTAATCAGGCCTCAGCTGGCCCTATAAAGGCTGGGAGCCAGGAGCAAGGACTCAGTCTCTCTCTGTAGAGGGAGATGGGCCTGGCTGCAGGGAGCTAGGGACAGGGTACCTGAGTGGAGCAGGGCTGGGGAAAGGCAGAGGAGCTGGGGAGCTCTAGCCTGGAAAGCCCCAGGCTGTGGCCTAGCATTGGGCTGATAGGTACTGGTGGTTGCAGAGGGCAGCCCATGGGCTGGCAAAGGCAGCAGGTCCAAACCCAACCTGGCCTATGATGAGTGGCTGACACTGCAGTCTGCCCCAGGGCGCGGGGGCTAGTTGGGGACTGGCAGTAGCCCACGACTGAGACAAGGTGGGGATAGTGGGTGGGGGTTCCCCTGGGAGGGGGAGACCCAGAGAAAGGGGCACCAGGGTCCAGGAGGGACACGGGGGGGCCAAGTGGCAGGCAGCTCACTGGCCTGCAGAGGGTGTTCCAGATGCTGGGAGAGCTAATTCCCTGAGACTACCAGCAGGAGGTGCCGCAGGGGTGAGTCCGCCCTGTTCCAGCAGTCTTGTTAGGAAAGCTCTATCAGTATGGTCTTCTTTTTACTACAAAACAAACCAGAAAAGCTATCACAGTACAGCTCAAATAAAGTCAGAAGCATCATATTGGTGATTAGATAGTGGGGGGGATCTTTGAACATGTGAGTTTGCAAACACTCAAATCAGTCTTTCTACATGAATGCAATTTCCAACTGAGTGTTTGGGGGCAAACTTCACAAGCAACTTACAACAGAATGAGAAACCAGCTGTTATAGAAGTTGTTCCATTTTCCGAAGTTCCACTTCATTCAGCCTTACCTCAGAACTGTAACTATTAATACAGCATATTGCTGAAGATTACATTACATCAGCCTTGCAAAATTGTTGTGAAAAATGTATTTGCCCAGGCACAAAATCTACTTGCCCATTACCATGAAGATAATGACAAAAAATGAATATTTTACTCACCCCCCCCACCCCCACCCCAAAAAATTACTGTTGGAGAGTAAGAGACAGGATTTTACAAGGCTGCATTCTCTATTACCTAGCTTCCTTAGAGTTTTATACTGTTGCCAATCACTGTAATATCTGAGAAACTTCCATGTAAAATTAATAGCAAAGTCCTTAGTGGATTTCATGCAGTTTCTGGCACTTTTCCCATTTGGGGGGAAAAGCTCTGGTCAGGTTAGGTGGTGGTGGTTCTTGTTTTATTGGCATGAGTTTGTTACAAAAGGTGAAAAATAGGCACCTGTATTTGCTTCTGGCTGCACATGAAGCATGTGTGAAAAATCTCAACCAGGGTGGGGAGTGTGGAATAGAATTGTTCTGCCCCAATCTGATTCTCC
This sequence comes from Platysternon megacephalum, assembly GCA_003942145.1. Lineage (NCBI taxonomy): Eukaryota > Metazoa > Chordata > Testudines > Platysternidae > Platysternon > Platysternon megacephalum. Next base: position 15,105,860 of record QXTE01000014.1, on the reverse strand, counting down.
CGAAACTCATGCAGAGATTGTTCTTTTTTTGTGAATGGAGACCCAGTGGGATGGGGTCTAGTGCTGAGGCTGTGTGAACCATGTAAAGCAGATGCCTCCTACACTCCTGTCCTATGCAGATTACTCCTGCTCTTGGAAAAAATAATCTGTGCATAGGAAGGGATTCATGAAATATCAGAGAAATTAAATCTGTAGCAGAGTAGATAATGGTCAATACAATGCTAAAGGGAATAGACAGGAGAGATGCTACAGGACTCTGAAGCAGTGCCAAATACAAAAATAAGGGGCCATACACTCATCCTACGGAAGTGTCAGATATTAAGGAAATTTGCTTGGAATTTCTTAACCAGAAAGTATTGAAATAAACCACCAATGCAGCAAAAGTAGGAAACTGTGTAAATAGTTAAAAAATATATATAGACCTGTATTTTAAGAGGAGGGAGAATGTATCCTAAATTCTGGCTAGTGTGAGGGAAAGGCTGGTGTAACAATCCCCCAAGTAAGAGCTGATAAAACAGTACCTATATCTTGGCTGTGAATAGTCCTTTGAATAACTCCCCATCCCGTCCCTTAGAGGAATAATGGGAGGGGGAGATGTGCATAAGGGGCCATTACTGAGATAAAAGACACATGCAGGTAAATGTATGGGTGGCCAAGTCCCCAAAACTGGACCTGCCCAATATCAACTGTGCATGACTCTTGTCACAGAGGGTCAGCAGAATGGCCTTATTTATAGAGCCCTGCAAATCCGCAGATATGGATATCCGTGGATCATTTTTGTTGTTCGTGGATCAAATGCAGATACAAATTTTGTATCCGCACAGGGCTCTACTTATTAAAGAATCACTGTAGGTACATTGTACCCACTGGCATTGGGTTGTTGGGTGGGCACTTATGCACTGAGGCAGAGGTTCTCAACCTTTTTCTTTCGGAGGCCCCCCCCCACATGCTGTAAAAACTTCATGGCCCACCTGTGCCACAGTAACTGGTTTTCTGCATGTAAAAGCCAGGGCCGGCGTTAGGGGGTAGCAAGCAGGGCAATTGCCTGGGCCCCGTGCCACAGGGTCCCCCATGAAGTTACATTGCTCAGGCTTCAGCCCCAGGAGACGGGGCTCAGGGACCTGGGCTTCAGCCCCATGCGGTGGGGCTTCGGCTTTCTGCCCTGGGCCTCGGTGAGTCTAATGCTGGCCCTGCTTGGAGGCCCCCCTGAAACCTGCTCAAGGCCCCAGACCCCTGGTTGAGAACCACTGCACTGAGGAACCTAATCAGAAGGTACTTAAACACATGCCTAACTTTAAGCATATGAGTAGTCCCATTGATTTAACACATGATTACATTTAAGCACATGCTTAAGTACATTTCTGAATTGATGCCCGAGTCTGCCAGAATTTGGCCCTCTGGGGGTAAGTGCTAACTTAAAGGCAAACATGGATTTTGAAAGGCTTTCTGACGTTTGCCTGCCCTCAAACCTCCTCTGTTCTTTTACAGATATATACTGTAATCTGCTCACAAAACAGGCTAAAGGGTGTGGAAAAGGACACAGTGCATATTAGACTGTGAAATGCAAAACGAGGTTTTTCAAACAGTGTCATTCTAAACATCACCCTGAATTCATAGGATAATAAACAGTCAATATTGCATTGAAAAGATCTAATTGCCAAATAACTGTGGCAATGGAGAGAAAAGTCTGCCTTTGGACATATTCCCATCTACATTAATTTCTCCCAGGAGCTGGAATGGATTCTAGATTGTTAATGGATAATGTTTTCCACTGCCCTCTCTGATCACTCAGCAACTCCAGTATTCAAAAGAAGCAAACGGAATTCTCAAAGGGAAGCTGGATGTTTGAAAGGATTACACTGAACAATTTAGAACCATGTCCTAAAAAAGAGTTTTGTACATCAAGTTCCTGATACAAGGCTGTCATATACATTGAGACCCCATTATACAAGCAATCTGACCCTTAATAAAGTGCACCTCACTCTGAATCCAAATGCTCAAAGCCTGTTCCTCTACCCCCAAAGAGAGCTTTACAGTGAGTCTACAACATCTGAAAATGAGTAAGTGTGAAGTGAGACTGCACATTGGCCTGTGTCAAGCACTTGTTTTTGCCAAGAAGAAGATTGCATTTCATGGTTATTTTAAAATATTGATTTCTGGAATTTGATTTGGGCGAAAAAAAAAAGGAGGCGCCAAGCATCTTCTCGTGATGTTTTCCATAGCTGATGGTGCTCAGAAATGGAAGGTGGAGTTGGCACATGGGGATGTACCACTGGATCTGTGGTTTTAGAAAACACTTCTTTATTTGAATAGGGAAAGAACTGCCAGATCCGACTGGTATTTTCACAAGTAACTTGGTACAGACCTCTATTTTGGATACTAAGGATAAGGCAGTGTTGTTTGATTTGAGTAAATTTGCAGCAAGGGAAGAAAATATTCCCTTATAGGGGGACTGTGATAGCCTCCTCCAGGAAAAGTTTTTTAAACTGACTGCTATTTGGGGCAATCTAATGCATTTCAAAGGCAAAAAATGTGCTTATAATATTTGAGAGATAAACATCACTGCTAACAGGGATGGTTAAGCAATTTCTGGGAGGGAGGTTGTTGAATAAACTAAATATAGCGAAATCTTCCATTCTTGTTTTAGATCAAAAACTTTTATGGCACAAGGACAATTTCAAAAACAACAATAGAAACCTCTGGAAAATTTTGGCAAATCCAGCAGGGATATTTTTGTGTGCTAGTCATGGCCTTGTTCTTTTGTTTTATCTGATTTAATTTCTAGAAGGTCCATCTTCCTGGATCCAGTTCAGAAATAAAAAATCTGATGAATAAAAACTGGATTTGATGACCCAGAAAAATAAGCCTGTAGCAGAGTGTTGTCCTAGAGGACATCCCCTTTAAGAACAGCATGGTCCTGCAGGTGCTCCACCCTCAGCAACCTTGTAATTTTTGCAATAACTCACTCACAGACCAGAATAATTAAAGTAAAATCCTCCTATGTGGGATCTTATTTATTAAGGCCTGGATCCACTAAGTGACTTTAGTGTTGCAACGCCCAGTATCATGGCACCTAACTTTATAGTGCCTGGAAAATCACAGGAAGAACCTGTGATCCACAAAGGCTGAGTTAGGCAGCTAGGCTCACTATACACTGAATGGGGAAAGACAGGTGTCTTTCAATGCAGTCCACAAAAGTCAGCATGCTAGGCGGGGAGCCTCCTAAGCTAGCCAATGGGATATGCTGATGAGAGGGCTGTGTGATAACACCACCCAGATAAGCACCTAAGTCTGGGCTCCGCAGAGGCGCCTAGCTGTGCTAGAGATCCATTAATGGGAACCTGTCTCATGGAGTCAGGCAGGTGCTGTGACATTCCCCAGGGTACAATCTAGACTGTTGAACAGCTGTGTCCCCTTAATTCTCTATTCTGGGGTGCCTTTTACACTGCTTACAAGTCTCTACCAGGAGTCTATCTTAGTTGGATTCGCTAAACAGAGCTCATGGTATGAAGCAGAAGTGCTGAAACCCCAGAGATGCAGTCTTAGGAGGCAGTGAGGTCACGTGGCCTACCCTGAAGGAATGGGGAGAACCCTTGAGGGCTCTAGCACATTGAAGGGGGTCATCCAAGAGACTGTTCCAAAGCTGGGGACATAGCACCAATCCTATGGATGCATGATAGTAGCGCACTCACCTGGGATGTGGGAGACCCAGGTTCAATTCCTTCCTCCTTGTCAGAGGTGGAGGAAGGATTTCAACAGTCGTTTTCCATCTTTCAGGAGAGTACTCTAACCACTGAGGTATGGGATAATCTGATGTGGGCTCCCTCAGTCGCTCCTGTTGAAACTGTTCTACTGTGGATAAATAATGAAAAAGTGATTGGACCAGGGGGACTAGACCCTGGGACTCCCACTTCTCAGGGGGGCCCTAGGGAGGAGAGCTGAAAGTGAGTCACAGATTGGCTGGGCCCATTATCTCTTAAAGGGGCCAGTCACCCTGTGACATCACCAGTCATTAGTCAAAAGTCCTGTCTCTCTGCTAAAGTAGACTGTGGAAGGACTTGAAGTTGTCACAAACACAGTTGCTGCTAAGAGTTTCCTTAATGAGTGTGAACAAGGGATTTTATCCCCTGAAATTTTTACTATAAACTATAGTAAGACTTGTCTAGGATAATTCTCTGGAAAAAAAATCCCTGTTTACATTAAAAACTTGCTATAGGAACAAGTATGCATGAGTTTCTTTTGTGCTTATGCCCCAGATCCTGTGATTTGATCCATGGGGGCAGACTGCTGTGTTCAGTAGGGTTGCCAGGCGTACGGTTTTTGACCGGAACACCTTGTCAAAAAGCGACCCTGGTGGCTCTGATCAGCACCGCTGACTGGCCCATTAAAAGTCCGGTCGGCAGGGTCCCAGGGCTAAAACAGGCTCCCTGCCTGCCCTGGCTCTGCGCAGCTCTCGGAAGCGGCCAGCATGTCCCTGCAGCCCCTAGGTAGAGGGACAGCCAGGGAGGCTCCGCGCGCTGCCTCCAGCCCAAGCGCTGGCTCCACAGCTCCTATTGGCCAGGAACCACAGCCAATGGGAGCTGTGGGGGCAGAGCCTGTGGACGGGGGCAGTGCGCAGAGCCACCTGGCCGTGCCTCTGCCTAGGGGCCACAGGGACATGCTGGCCGCTTCCAGGAGCTGCCTGAGGTAAGCGCTGCCCAGAGCCTGCACCCCTTAAACCTCCTGCTCCAGCCCAGAGCCCCCTCATTTCTGGCCCCACCCTGGAGTCCACACCCCCAGCCAGAGCCCTCAACCCCCTGCTCCAGCCCAGTGAAAACGAGCGAGTGAGCGAGGGTGGGGGAGAGGGAGGGGGGATGGAGTGAGCGGGGGTTGACCCTTGGAGAAGGGGCAGGGCAGGGGTGTTCGGTTTTCTGCAGTCAGAAAGTTGGCAACCCTATGTGTCAGTGAAGAGCTCCAGTGACATTTCCCCCCTCACCCCCAACAATTCTGCACTGTCATATGATGTCCCCATGCTTGACCTAGTTTTAGGAATCACAGATTCTCTCCCCCAGACTTTACCCCATCCTCAGACACTCCCACTCCCCAGCTCTTGTTTTGGGTCCTGTGAGTGGGATGCAAGATCTACTCCACTCTGATCAAACCAGGATGTACAAACAATGTAATCTGAGGGCCTGGGGTAGGCAACAGCCTTTACCTGCATGTCTGTGTCATAGGATGGGAAGGCCATATGGGGGTGATTGTCCTGCAGGAGGTACCAGGTCCTCCCAGGGGAAGGGAGTCCCATGGGACAGACTAGGCCCTATGAGGAGACCGGGGTCTTGTAGGAAAGGCTGAGCCCTCTAACAGGGTGGGGGGTCCTTCGGGATGTACCTGACCCTACAGGGGGAAAGGGGACCTGGGGTGCAGGCTGGACCCTACAAGAGGGTGGGGGTAGCTGAAAAGAGCAGGCCCCATGGGCTGGATGGGGTGTGGAGACCAGTCTTCTCATTATGATGGGAGGGGAAGCTGGGGAAAGGCGGAGGGACTGCAAGGCAGCATCTCCACCCCAGGCCTGGTCCCAAGGTCAAGCCCACATAGGAGCCAGGGCCTGCCTAGCAGCGGTAACCTTGGCAACCCCAGAGGGGGCCGGAGAGAGCTCCATGTTCTCGCGAGATCTGCGGACCGGCCTGTAGCAGCTCTCGCGATGCTTGCCTGGCCCCAAAGCGGGGAGGCGGGGGGGAGTCGAGAGTGACCCGCGAGCGCCGCTGCTGCTGCGGGGGGGAGGGAACAAGATGGCGTCGGAGGGCGAGTTGGGCAGGAAGTGGGATCGGTGTCTGGCCGACTCGGTCGTCAAGCTGGGTAAGGGGGGTTGGGGTGCCGGGGAGGCCCCGGCGCTGGGCCAGTCGCGGGGTGTGGGGAGGCCGAGGTACCCGTGCCGTGGGGCCTGAGCTAGGCCGGGGGGTGGAACCTGGGATCTGGGTGGCTCTGTGGGGGGCCGAGCCGGACCCTGGACGGTCAATGGAGCGGAGAGGGTACATCACTGGACCGGTCTGTGGAGGGGGACCCGGGACCCAGGCTGGGTGGGTCCGTGGAGGGAGTGTGGCTTACACAGGTCTGGGTAGATCTAGGATCTCTGTCACTTCAGGAGGAGATTGAGCCCCGGTTTCCTGCTCTGATGGTGACATGCAGCATAAGGCATGGGTAAGAACTGCAGGGCATGGAACAGCAGCAGTGCAGGGCGCTGCCAGTGGCTGGGGCTCATTTTCTTTTGTACTTCTAGATAGTCACATTATTCTTCTGCACCACCTTCCTCCCAGGTGTTTCTTTATTACAGTATCACAAGGGCTAGTGCAAAATGTGAGTTTGAAAGCAGGTTAGTTGAGAAGGTGACCTTGGTGAAATTCTGATGACAAGCAAGAGAGCGATGTCTGAAAGCGGCAAGGTTTTCACGTGGCTCCCCAGTGCAGAAAGGTTCTTCCTGTGCCAGCTGTATACCTGCTTGTGCCTGTCTTTTTATTTCTTGCCCTTTCCCTGTTGATTCACTCATACCTGCTTTTGACCTCCTGGTGACTTCCTTTTTAAGATCAGCTTGTCTGTGAAAGACATGAAGATCTCCATTCCTATTGAGCACAAGACCCCCAAACAGTAGGCTGATCCTATTGGGACTCCATGAGGCCCTGTTTTGCCATAGATCAGGGTAGGCAACCTATGGCATGTATGCCGAAGGCGGCACGCGAGCTGATTTTCAGTGGCACTCACACTGCCCAGGTCCTGGCCACCGGTCCAGGGGGCTCTGCATTTTAATTTAATTTTAAATGAAGCTTCTTAAACATTTTAAAAACCTTATTTACTTTACATACAACAATAGTATAGTTATATATTATAGACTTATAGAAAGAGACCTTCTAAAAACGTTAAAATGTATTACTGGCACACACAACCTTAAATTAGCGTGAATAAATGAAGACTCGGCACACCACTTCCGAAAGGTTGCCGACCCCTGCCATAGATCCTGTCTCTGCTCATTTCACTCAGGCTGGGGAAACAATTTTAAAAATCTGCTAACATACTTCTGTCAGCATGCACCTAAAACATACCTTTTTTAAACAAAAGTTTTGATACTGTCGTATGTGCTGTTAGTTTTGCACCAGCAGTGTACGTGGTGCAGAACTGTATATTTTGTAGTGTACATTCTATGAACAGCTTTCAGTCTAATGTCTGGATCTTGCAACACAAAGTTGCAAGTATTATTCTGAAACAGAGAAATCAAAGTAATGGACTACCTCAATTAGGATCTCATATCTACTAGTAACACTTTACATTTAGATGGTGAATTATTTCAGTTTTTAGACTGAAACTCAAAAGCCTTTTTTGGTCCAGATACTGTTAATAGGTCTTCTAGAAGTGTTACTTTAATAATATAATTACATATAAAAATAAATTATTTAGGTTGCAAAGTTGAGAACAGTAGGGTTTTTTTTTTATTTATTTAAATGTAATTTCCTACTTTCTCTTTTATAGAAAGGAAAAAAAATAAAAACAGATTTTCTGGGTAACTACAGGTCTGTCTCATCTTACGCTGGGGTTACGTTCCGCAGTCAGCGCCTAAAGCGAAAATCGCGTATAGTCAAAATTACATTGAGTGTAATGGCGGGAGGAATCGTCCGCACTACAGAAACAGTATTTAAATTGTTATTTTTCTCTTTTTTTTTTTTTTTTTTTTTTTTGCCGACCGCGTAAAGCTGAAATCGCGCATGTTAAATGCGTCTAAGATGCGACAGACCTGTATAACAGCCACTCCTTTCCCCATGCATCACTGGTAGGGTTTGAACTGTGAGCCTTCAGCATAGCTTGAGCTACAGGACTAACTACATTAACTGGCTGCAGCAAAAGGCACCTCCCCAGGTGAGGGAAATGGGCCTCTGGGGCCATGTGCTGGGTCTAGAGCAGTGGTGCTCAACCAGGAGTACAAGTACTCCTGGGGGTACTCAGAGGTCTTCCATGGGGTACTCAACTCATCTAGATGAGTGTTTCTCAACCTGGGGGTCACAGCCCCCAGCGGGGTCATGGAATGGGTTTAGGAGGGTGGCAAGGAGGGCCATTGCCCGGGGCCACGCAAAGCTAAGTTACATGCTTCAGCCCCCCGGGTGGCAGGGCTTTGGTGTCAGACAAGGCTCATAAGTGAAAAACAGGCTCAAGTATCACACTGAAATGTAAGTACACTATTTATATTCCAGTCGGTTTATTTTATAATTATATGGTAAAAATGAGAAAGCAAGCAATTTTTCAGTAAGTGTGGCTGTGACGCTTTTTGTATTTTTATGTCTGATTTTGTAATCAAGTAGTTTTTAAGTGAGGCGAAACTTGGGGTATACAAGACAAATCACACTCTTGAAAGGGGTACAGTAGTCTGGAAAGGTTGAGAACCACTGGTCTAGAGTGTGGCCAAGGGGGAACCTGATCCAACTCTTTCCCCCTCCCCCCTTCAGGAAGTGTGGGGAACATCTGCCTTTGGTGCCCCTAGAGGTGGAGGGGAGGAATGGGCCACTGGCGCCATGTGTTCTGTTGAACAGAACCAGGCTTCTCTACTCTCCCAACCTCCTGGAGAGGCTGCCTACTTCCAAGGTTCCCAGCATAGTTTCAGTTTCCTCAAAAAAAGACTGAAAAAATCTTTTATAATGGAAGATATTAGGCTACCTAAATAGAGGTCACTACCAGCTCCTCCTATAATAATTCCTTTGCACATGAGACTACAGTTAGCGATAAATTCAAGAATACAGTACAACAGATATTCCACTTCCTGCCAGTCATTTTGTGAAGACCCATACGAATTTACTTCACAGGGATATATCTTTTGATTAAATCTAATTGTCAATATAAGATTAGTAGAGAAGAAATCTGTCTCTCATGGAATCCAGAGAGAAGACTTCTAAGTAAAACTACAGACAGGGAAGGCTGGATTGTTGTAACAGATAGATCATAAATACAGGAGAGTTTTCAATAAATAAGTGAGGAGGATTATTTTAAAGTAAATGTTGATTCCACTTTTAATTCAGATACTATTTTGAATAAGTATTTTGAAAGAGATTGAATTGATCTGAAAACTTAATGATTCAAAATGTTAAGTTTCCAAGATGATCTGTTTTGTACTCATTACCTTAGGGCTTGTCTACGTTTACCGGGGGATCGACACGCAGCGACTGATGCATCGGTGGTTGATTTAGTGGGTCTTTGACCCGCTAAATTGACCACAGATCACTCTCCCGTCGACTCCTCCATCGGATCGAGAAAAGTAAGGGGAGTCGACGGGAGAGCATCTCCCGTTGACATTGCGTAGTGTGGACCCCATGGTAAGTAGATCTAAGCTACATCGACTTGAATTACGCTATTCACATAACTCAAATTGCGTAGCTTAGATCGACTTTTCCCTGTAGTGTAGACAAGGCCTAAGACAAACACCACCATGGAAGCACACATCATTGACTTCCCAGCTGAGGTGAAATTCTGGCCCCACCAAAGTCAACAGGAGTTTTGCCCTTGACTTTATCAGGGACTGGATTTTATACCAGGTGGGCCTGTACTTTCAGGCATTGGTTCTTTGTAATGACTAGAACTAGTGCTTAAAGTTAGGTACATGTGTAAATAAATATTGCTGAACTGGTGACTTAAGGAGTTTTATTTAGCCAATTTTTATTTACACACACACACACTCTCTCTTCCTATAGTTTGGAAGCACTTATTTTGCTCATTTTGATGGCACTAATAGTACTGTTGTCAGAGTGCTGCACGAAAAACTGAAAAGGTCGGTGAAATAGCCTTTCACCACTTTCCCCATTCTTCCTACCTCATTAATTTTGTTGTCTGGTCATGACTCCTCAGTTATAACTTTCTCCTTTTAGAAGGATTATCTGATTAGTTTGATGACAAATCAGAAATTGTCTTGATAAACAGTTAGTTTGTTGAGTCTTTGAAGCCCTGATCCTCCAAACATATGTGTGGTGTTAGCTTTAAGCATGTGTGAGTGCTGTCATTACAGTGGGTGGGACTATTTTCATGCTTAAAGTTAAGCACTTTGCATTTTCAGAGCCATGTATGCACATTAAGCTCTGATTCTGCAAGTTGCTAAGCACCTATGTATGTGGAGAGCACTCTGCATCTTGCAAGATTGGGTCCTCCTGTCCCTTAAAACACAACTTCTCAGGTGGGTGGTAAGTATTATGTTCATTTTATAGACTGGAGGCAGAAAGGGAACTGCACAGAAAATGCTGCCCCAGGTGCTACAGCGAAGCAGTGACAGCCCTGGAAATATAACTGGGCAGTTCCAGGCCCATAGTAAGTTCAGTAGACCAAGGTGCCTCTGGAAATAATAGTTAAAAACCAGATAATGTGCAGGTTTTTTTATTATGACTTCATCTGTATTTGGCCTTTATACTGTATATGATAAAATAACTATTGGTAGCCTATTTTTATACAGTGTTGTCTGCTTTTCGGGCAGTTGCTGATTCTGCAATTTATTTCCTGGAACTCTTAATACGTCTTTTGTTTCAACCGTTGTCCAAATTGCTGTCAATACATCTTGATAGCTAAGTAGTTGTAGCGAGTGCTCAGAGCTGTAGACCAAAAAATACAAAATATAAAATGGGAGGATGCTTTTTTTGTGTCTGAACAAATTAAGTGTAATCTTGGCTCTGTTAGATTGTGCTTTGGTACATGTGTTTGTGACATGGTGCCAAAACCTTATTGGAGGAAATTAAACGGGAGTTAGAAGTATTACATTTCAGGATTTATATGTTCTTGGTCTTCATCTATGTGTGAGAATAAAATTAACAAATAGTCTTTGTCTTGGTAGGGTTTTCACTTATTTTAATCAGTGTTGCTTTTTTAATGGATATACAGTATTTCAGGGATTAAATGTATTTCTGCAATCCAGAGAATGTTTGATAAATGTTTATCTTGTGTGTAATGTAAATAAAATCTGCAGTAAGCTGTAGAAAAATTTCATCTTATTACTGTGATATCACTGAGAGAACTTTGACTAGAATTGATGTAAAAACTCATTAGAGTCCATCAAAGCTATGAATTGTAGCAGACTTTGTGTAAAAATCCTAAAGAAGAACATGTTTCATGAAAATTGATATCCAGCATACTGTCCCTTCTTAAAAAGTGAATGATCTTCAATAAGCAGTATAGTATATATTCAGTGTATAAATACTAAAATGATTATGGTACTTCACTATCATTTCATTATGTAGCTTTCTTACAAACCACATTAACTTCACTCTATTTATCAAAATTCCGTTTATGGAAAATGGGCCTGCTGCAGTCTGTTTAGCAGAAATGTCTCCACTTTCACTCTACTCTTTAGCCATTGCTGCCATCTGAGGTGTAGGGGAGCAGCTTCACTGCTGCTGCAGCTGCTCAAGTAGCTTACTATTAGGCAGGGTACATAAGATGAATGATTTAAAATAAATCCCAAGATTGATTAAATAGGTCCATAAAATCAGTTTTAAAAAAAGAATTCTAGTATGGCAAGAAGACTGGAGAGAGGAAAAACAAAAGCTAAATGTGTAAATTTAGGTGATGTTTTTCTCGGCTAATGATTATACCCTGATATAACGCGACCCGATATAACACGAATTTGGATATAACGCGGTAAAGCAGCGCTCCGGGGGGGCGGGGCTGCGCACTCCGGTGGATCAAAGCAAGTTCGAAATAACGCGGTTTCACCTATAACGCGGTAAGATTTTTTTGGCTTCCGAGGACAGCGTTATATGAGGTAGAGGTGTACTTGTTGCTGCTGTTTGGATAGGTGGTCAAAAGAAACTGTGAGGATTATAGGAAGGTATTTTATCTGAAAGTTTGTGGAGAAGAAATGAAATGTAAAGCCTTGATGTTGAGGATGTAAGATGTTGCCCGTGATAGACCCTTGTGAAACATTGCCAAAATATGCACTGCACCGATCTGGGAATGATGGGGTTGAGGTGCTTAAACCACTCAGATCTTTGCATTAAAGTTGCTATGTTAGTAATACAGTATTAAAATGTATTGTTAAATATTAATGATGCAATATGAACCGTAAAAGCATAGTACATGAGCCATCTAGCTTACTGATGCTTAATTGATAACTACTGAAAGTAGTGATGGCTGTTCAGTGTAAAATGAATTGGTGGCCTTAGTCCAGTGCCTGATGCCCAGGTGGTGAATTCACAAAGTATCACCACAACTGACATACTTGTTAGAAGTCCCTGCAGAGCTACCAAGGACTGGATGGACATGGTGACTAAATGACATTGCATTTTGGCTACCCATATTCTGTCAATGGAAGATTTCAGCCTTTAGGGCTGTCAGGTGGGAAACTTTTTTTTTTTTTTTCCCCTGGTACTTCTCTGTGCACTAAATTCACTTATTACAAAATGCTGGGTGAATAGTTTTTTTTTGTTTTGTTTTTTTTAATAAAACAGAAATCAAATGAATAATTCTCATTTGAAGATCAGATAATTTTGATTAAAATATATGGGATACCATCAATTAATGGTGGGCTACCCAAAGTTTCCTTTGTTTCCTTTTGGTAGCCAATGGCTTCGGATCTCTCAGTATTTAATATGATGATCCAAACTTAGATTGGAAATACATGCTCAGGATAAGGTTAGTGTCCATTAATTGTGGAATCTATAAAAATATTTGTTTTATTGCCAGAGATATTTTTCTGTGTGATGGTTAGGGGAAAAACAAATATTTTGGGTAGCTCTGTACAATTTTCCCATTTGACATAATTCAAATAAAGGAAAACGAATCTTCTGAAGTCCTGGTTGTTGGAGAGTTTTCCAGGTTCTGTTGTCACAGCAAGCCGCAAAGGTCAGTCTTTGAACAGTGGTGTACTGAACATAGGATGCAATTTTCATACATTGGAGTGGGGAGGAAGTCAGCAGCAACTGTTGACGTGTCTTTATTAGCAAAGGTAAACTTTTGACTTATGGCTGGGGGCTTGCACAGCCAGTCCTCTGTCTTGTGTAGTTTGTCATGCTTTCCTCTACAGTTGTTTTGAGACAGCTTATTTGTAATTGTACTGTATTGTTTTACTTGGAGATTAAGTTCCTGGAACGATTCTAAGTAAACTGTCCAAAATATATATTTATACATATCCTCTCGTACTGCAATACTTTATTTTTGACTTTTGAGTTGCTACTCTGTCTGCAACTCATAAATTACTGTTATTTCTACTTGTTTAGACTTTGTTGTTTTCCATCACATTAGAACATATTTTCATTTCCAGTTTAGACAGTGGTTTATTTGAAAGAGCAAAGAGTGTTGTAAAACTTTAGGTTTCAGAGCGGTAGCCGTGTTAGTCTGTATCAGCAAAAACAAGGAGGAGTCCTTGTGGCACCTTGGAGACTAACAAATTTATTTGGGCATAAGCTTTTGTGGACTAGAACCCACTTCATCAGATGCATGAAGTGGAAAATACAGGAGCAGGTATAAATACATGGAAGGATGGGAGTTGCCTTACCAAGTGTGAGGCCAGTCTAACGAGACAATTCACTTAACAGGAGGATACCAAGGGAGGAAAGATAACTTTTGAAGTGGTAATGAGAGTGGTCCATTTCAGACAGTTGACAAGAAGGTGTGATACTTTAGGTATATCTGCACAGGGCTTTAAAACCATGATTAAATGTGGCTTAAACTCAGTTGTGACTGAAATTGATTGTAACACATTTTTGCCAGCCACTGGGGATAGGCCAAGGTAGAGACCTAGACTAGTACACTTCTCTCCCTCCCCCACCTTTAAATCTAGTTGCAGCTCAGTTAAATCTGGTTTACTCTGGCAAGCCAAACCATGTTATAATCTGGGTTCTCCTAAATCAGTTCAGCCCAGCCTGCAGAATGTTGAGAATATTTACCAGCCCAGGCACACATTCTGCTTGCCTACACTTATTGGAGGGGAGGGAAGGGATTTTCCTGCTTATCAAGAGAAAAATATCTTTCAAATGTTAGTGTATGGAGGGGAGAAGGGGGAAAGAATTTTGCAGGTCTGACTTTTAAAATGCAAAAGCACAACTTAAAAGTTTATTTTGGAGTCTTTAGGTGGTTGAATTTATGGGCAACCAGATTATGCACAGAAAGACACTAGCAACTTCAGGTTCTACATAGAGTAAAATAGTGGTAAACTTTTTGCAGGCAGAGGAGGGGAGACTCAATACTTCTACACAGAAGGCTTTAAACATATCAGTTATGGAGTATTTGAGAAGTTACAATGAAGAGAACTTGCAATAAGCAAATAATTCACCTAACGTATGAACCAAAAACAGTATTGCCATTTGTCCTTGTTCAATGATGTACTACGAAAATAGACTCTTCTAAAATCCAAGTGTCTAACATACTTTAATGGATCTAATTTAAATGTAGCCTGCCAGTTATGCTAGGTGCTTTGAAAGCTATATCATGATTGTTCAGTATAATCAGTGCAAAACCCTGAGCAGGTTTCTTCTAGACAGAACTGACTGTATCAGAGAAAATATATGTCAGGCCTTTCACTCATTTTGCAAATTAAATTGCCAGTGGTTGAAAAAAGTATTTAACCAAATAGTTCCTTGTAATACAAGGTGCATTGACAAGCCTAACATCATATTTGTTTGTTTTTTTTACTCAGCTTTAATACTGGTGTAACCTTAGAAATATAAAATGTCAGGTTTTTCCAAAGCAAACTGCCTTTATAAATCAGCAAAACTGAAAATGGAGGCCATTTTGTTGACTTTCTGACTCCAGTGCACTATCATATTGAGATTCCACTTTGCTGTTTTGGCAGCCTCTCTGCATTTGATCTGCTTGACCTGAACTGCTACTGTCTTCAGAGACTTGAGTGCAATACCTGTCATGAATCTTAATAAGCTTGCATGATCCCGCTTATGTTTCTTGTTTAGACATGCTATATTTTCCTACCACCATTTTTTTTTTTTCCCCACACACACATGCTCCAGTCTCTTCCTCCTAATGCTTTTCCTCCCAATTTGCAAGTCTTTATATCCCCCCTTTTGACCCCATTAGTCATCCCAATAAATTCTTTCTCTACTCCTGGCTTTCAGCAACAGACATGTGCCTTGAGGGAAGGTATAAGTATGCTCCCTCTTTCCCCATCAGAATGGGGAAACTCTAATGGTGTGTGAAATTAAGGTGTGCCACATGATCTATGCTGCCTTGAATCAGTTGGACACTTGTGTGCAGTGTGTTTTGAAACATAAATACTTCTTAAAAACAAAGAAGACATCAATAGAACATGCTTGGTGAAATCCTGGCCCATTGAAGTAAATGAGAGTTTTGCCACTGACTTCAGTGGATCAGGATTGCACCTACTGTCTCTAATGTTAACTTCTGGCTTTACCAAGAATGTCTGGCCTTCTTAAGGGAGAAGAACTTAGGTAGTTTGAACTAAAAATTTTGCAGTGTTTACAATCCAAAATGAAACCAAAAAGAAATACATTAGTCAGTTTCATTTCTTTATATTGTCAGTGTTTATTTTCCAAATTGAGTGAATTGAGAGAAGAGAACTAGATCTTTATTCTTTCACTTTAAATATAAGGAGTTTTAAGTGACATTTAAAACTGTTCTAAATGATTGTTGACCTGAATTTATGCATTTAAGATTATATGAGAAACATCACTTAATCAATTAATTCTTATTAATTAATAGGCTGAAAATGGCATAGCTACTTCCAATCTGAAATTAGAGATTTGTGGAATGTATAAATGGTAATATTTAGTCATGCAGTTAGAATGTCAACACACAATGGCAAAAGCTGTTGCTTGAAGCGGTATTACAGGGGATTTTTAAAAGGCCATGGTGAACTTTTCCCATCTAAGTTATATCATGAACTATTACTGTGACTGAGGATGGGAGGTAAATGCAGTGTCTTCTACTTCTTCCGTACTGTTGATTAAACTCTATATCAAAGATTTCTAGGTAATGTGTATTTATTCTGAATGACAATAATTGCTGAAAGATTGGCAGATTTTCTTCACTTTGACAAAAGGGTACTAGTTTGAACAACTGTTTCTTATTGTTGATGTTCTCAGGAACGTATAAAACAGCAAAGGTCCCTCTTTGAAACTGTAGTATAAAGGATTTTCAAATGATTAAGTGAGGTAAATGATTTAAAAAATATAATCCATTTGTCACTAAGAAGTAGCCCTGGGAAAGTTGCTGGTTTCTTGGCTTCTGTTGAAATCCATTATTTGGAGGATATTTTACTATTTCAACATATGCCTGTACATGACCAAGCTGCAGCCTAAAAACTCATAAATAACCCACCCTGACTATAGTGGTAATATTAATTTCCTTCTAATCCTCTGTTTGTTTCGACATCTGAGCATGAAATGCCTCTAATCTTCATTTAATAATTTTTTATGAGAGAAAAAAGGCACTTTAGCTTCTGCAGCAGCTGAAATGTGGTTTCTCTTGGCTCGCATCATCTTGTCTGCTTTGTTCGATGTTTCCCTAAATATTAAGGGTAAAATTTCAAACTGTTCTAGTGTCAGCCTATTTTGTAGTCTGAACGATTTTCAACAAGATTCATTGTCTGTATTGTAGTGTCAGCAATTATTGGTAATCCTTCCTGTGGTTATGAATGGGATTATGATGCTCTGTACTTACCAGTAAAACTTTATTGACCTTTCTGAAAACTGGGCTTGTTACACAACTTTTTATGTAGTGCATCTGGTAATTAATTGAATTAATATTTTGCAGCTTTAGAGCACACTAAGTATGTTGCTTTGTATAACCACATCTGTAAGGCTGTCTCTACCACCATGAGGGCCAGAAAGTTATTTTATCCAAGCTTCTTTCTTTCATAATGGACCATATGAATTTCAGCATAGGCCCTCCAATATATTATGTGCTGTATTTGACCCATGGGCCATATGTTTAGCAAAATAATTGGTGATCCCACATGCTTCTGTTCTGATGAAAAGGCAGCAATTTAACCATCAAAAAGATGGTTCATTATGAAAGAGTGGTCAAAAGCTTTCAACTCCTCCAGCCATCTCATTGACTTTTGACTTGGGGAGGGGGTTGGAATAGAGGTCCCCATATGTTCTGGCATTGAGGGGTGGGGAAATGCACACAGATGCATTAGACTAAAATGAGGAAGGTGCATTAGGGACCTTGTTCAATTTTCATTCCATTGAATGGTTCTTCTAAATACTGTCCAAAAACATGCTTCACCAAGTGGATATGGTATTGGTAGATTTTAAAAACCTGTTAGCTCTGCCCTTATAATCCATTGTTGCATGATTCTCTAGTATTTTAGTTTATGAAATTGAATGCAAACTTGGAAGGTAAACTAAAGATACTTCTGAAATACAAATGTTAGAACAGTGTCTAATAGTAAAACTCCATTTTATGGAGAAACTCAATTAGCTGTATACAGAATGGTATACTGTAGGTTTGAGAGCTCACTGTTTTCATGCCAGCGTCTCCCATTGTGCCGCATAAACGTAAAGGGCTTGCGCAACTTCTTTAAACGGAAAGTGCATCTTGCCTTTTTTAATTTTATTTTTATTTTTTTTGCTGCTTGATTTCAAATGTCATCTTGCATGTCAGCTATCATTTGGAGTAAAAGCCCTGTAAAAACTGTCTTTAGCTGTATCTGGTTTTCTTGTATTGCTGCCTTGTCTTGTGTAAGGACTCTTAACGTGTCCCTCCCTCCCCTCCTTTGTCTAAAAAAAAAAATCAGTAATTTTTACAATGCCTTGGATAACTACAGAAAAATTACTTTAAATCAAATTTCAAAACATCATTGGAAGGTACTTGAACATTTAAACTGCCTATTGATATGAGCGGGGCAGTTGTGTAATCTCTGGGGGCTGCCATTTTAATAATAGCAACAGGAAGTGCAATTTGATATCCTTCAGGGTGGAAAGATCAGAGACAGTTTTCACTCGTTTGATCCACAGGATTACTGCTCTGACAGACGTGTAGCATATGAATATATACAACAAGGGCCTTATCTGTCTTCCATCAAAGTCAATGGGAACGTCAGTGGGATCAGGATTGGGCCCTAAACCAAAAATCCCTGGAAAAATAATCAAACTCAAATGTAGAAAATTCCTGCTCCCTGTTTTTCCCCCGGCTCAGATCTTCCTGTCTTGGTATACATCAAGCTGACTACAGCTGCTTCCTTTGTAATGTCTTCATAATCAAAATTAAACAATGTTTTTAAAAAAAAAAATCAGCTAATTAGAAACTTTTTAGAGTACTGCATATTTCCTTACATCAGTCTCTAGTTTCCTCATATGTGTAAGTCATCAGAGTCCTTGGCAAAGGCACAGATAAAGACTAATGTCAAATACTGCTTTCATTACCCTTAGTGGACAAAACTCTGTCCTTAGTTAAACATGGCCACACCTATAACCCTATTGCCTTAAATAGAGGTGCTTGTGTGTAACAACCTTTTTAGGTACGTTCTTGTTTAGAGGCTAGAAAAATTTGACATTTATCTATAAACTGTTGCAATATGGTATTGTCCTTAGGGTGTAAAGGGTCAAATTTATCTTGTAAAAAGTGACCTACACAGTTTAGTGAAAACGTAGTCATTCCATATTTCTGTGCTGACTGCCCCCCCACAACCATCTGGGTTGAACTCAATTTTCAGTGTAGCTTGACAGTTCACTTGGCAGGTTTTACATCCTCACTAAGTCACAACAGGGGCATTTCTAAGGTGTGCTGATTCCATCTATCGACATGTACACTAACAGACAAGCAATACACATCCTGGTGTAACTAAAGTACAAAACTTGCAGCCGTTGGAGCATAAATAACTTGTTTGAGGAGAAGTGGGACACCTCTTTTGTCTCTTTTGTTTTGGAAGCCTGTTTCTCAGAGAGGAGAGAGAACAAGTTAGAACTTTAAGAGGGGAGATCACTTCTCAGTACAATATAGAATGTGTGCCCATGAAGCCAATTCTGAGGAAAAAGCACTAAGTAAATTACAGATGGGCAGTCTTGGGGTACGAAATGATCCTAGAAAAGATGTCTGTCTCTTAGACAGATGGCTTATAGTTTCAGTATTTTACTTCAAGGGGTGTTTACCCTTTCAAACTGGAAATTCAAATTTTTAGTTGGGGGGGCACTTTTTAGACTCAATCTAAAAGGTGGTAGCTGAACTTCAAATACAACTCCCACCCTAAAACTAAGTGATTTTAATTTTTTCCCTTCTTTGTAATCGCTTTTGGGGCCCTATCTTGCTGGAATTTTTTGTTGCTCCTATGTGTTGCTCTCTGCTGCTGTCTTTATTTGTTCTTTCTCTCCTTACACATGCTGCAGCTAATGGAGGACTTAACTTCAAACTGCAAGGGAATGTCTTCTGGCTTACTTCTCATGCTGCTTTATACCAGGGCGAGGACTCAGTGCTGAGCCAGGACTCTCTTCCATCTCCATTTAGCCATTGGAGGTTGGAGTTGAAGTTGTAATTTCAGAGCTTGGCTCCTCACATTAACTCCTGCAATTCTGGGAAGGGAGCTGGGGAAGGAGAATAGCCTTCTGAGTTGGGGATCAGCTTTGTGTTCAGTTTGGCCAACGATAAGTGTCTGGAAGCAGCTCTGAAGATGCTTCCCTCCTTCAAAGCTCCATCTGGTCAGCTAACTAGCTGAAGTTGTGTGCAGGAAGAGAACTGAAGTTCTTTTTGGCCTTCACTTCAACCCCAACAGCTGCAGGGTGTGACTCTTCTGCAAGGAGAGAAGAGAAATTGGGGGGTAGTTCTGAGTCTGGATTCCTATGATTGTGCAGCTTGTTCAAAAGCCTGGCCAGAAGGAGAAGGTCTGCTCTGATAGAAATTAAGCCAAATATACTGACTTCCTGGTCCGTTATATTTGTGCAGTGATGAGGTCCCAGCTGTGCATTCTTGGTGAGTTGGTACATAGCTGTGATGTTGCCAAAAAAGTCCAATCAGCCAGTGGAAAGGGACTTCAGCCAACTTGTGTCCTAAACCATCCACTCATTTATTTTATCCCTGCGACACGATGCCAATAGGTGGGAATGTTTCCTGGCTCTTAATTCCTTGATATATAAAACTTATTTTTGTAAGAAATTCTGAGGAACTTAAGGACTACTGGCACTTGTCCTTATAAATGATAAATTCCTCGCTGGAGATTTGAGGAGGATTTAAGCTTTAGGCTTCTTTCCATGGCATTTCCTTTAGTGAGTGAGACACCACTGTAACATTTTTCCCTCTAAATTATCCATACGTGTTTAATCTGGACAAAAGCCTTGGTATAGTATTGACAAGATGCTGTGCTGGCCTGAGTTACACATAGGCCTCCACTCTTGTTCTCCCCTTCCCCCCCCCCCCCCCCCCCCCCCCACTTTTTTTTTTCTTCTTCTCCGTTAGCAGGAGTGGGGGAATGTTCTCCCTTTGCCCCATCAGCCTTTTCACCATTGGCTGTAGAATTAACTAATTCCTGTTGGCGCTATCTGCCTATACCATTGTATAGGCTTTTATCCAGGATGCCTGGAAAGCATGTGGGTAGCATCTTTTTGTTCCATTGTGAAAGTATTGAATAGAAGCTGGAAGAGCCTTTGTGTATCTAAAGCCAGCCTTTGGACACCAGACAAACAGCAGTAGCATTGGGGGTGCCTGGAAGTCATGTTTGGGTTTTTTTTGTTGACCTTTTTTCTCTTAAAGGGATGACTTAATCACAACTACATCTGGAATTTTTAAACTTATTTCAAGTACTTCAAATCAGTACAACAACCAAATAAAAATGCCTTTTGCTGTATATTTTTAGAGTATTTTGACACTGTATATAGTCAGTTTCACTGTTTCCCCTGTGTCATCCTTCAGTTTTCCCTGTTTGCTGTGTGAACAACATCAACAGGGTAGAGGAAAAGTTGTGGTTTTTTTTTTTTTTTGTTTGTTTTTTCGGTTTTTTTTCTTCTTCTGTTTTTAAAGAAGACATTGAGCGTTGGCACTAGGGAAAATCTGATTCCTGCCTCAAAAAGATTGCGCAACATAGTTTGGAGTCTGCTTAAATGTCTTTGTTGGACCCTAAGCATCTCTAATACATGAAAACTAGTTATTAGAAATGTAATTCCTGCTGAACTGCCCTGTCCTAATCTACAAAGGTATTTTTGTACAACAATTATTGTATATAGGTCTTGCCAAATTTAACTTCTTCATTAGGGGCATGATAAGGAAGGAAAGAAGATGGGGACCACCCTGTCATAATTCTGATTAAAAGAATATTGCTTGTAAATAATATTTATCCAAAACAGTGTTGTTAAATACAGGTTTTGTAAGTTACAAAGTAGAAGTTCTAATACCTTACCTAGCTACTGCATTGATATTTACTCAGAATTTATCACACTGAATTTTTAATCTCTTCTTTAGAAAGTTATCTGTTTCAATAGCTTTTTAATTGAAGGCTGACAGCTGCCATTTGGCAACAAAGCTGCTGCTACCACCACTTCAACAGTGAAATTGACTCATTGCGGTATGCTGAAATTTCTTGACTTTAATGGTGACCATTGCTCCAGTCGAGTTGGCTTTATGAAAGATCATTGTCCTTTTTCTAACTAGTCCTATCCAGGTCTGGATCCCAAAAGGATGACTCTAGCTCTTCAGATCCAGAAAGCTTAATCTGTACAGACTAGTTACTACTTTCTTAGAACTAAGTAGCTATCTACCAGCAGCTTAGTCTTCATTTTGTTTAACATCTTAGCTCTTTATGTAAAAGAACAAAACCTGAAGGGAGGGAGATGCAGTTTGATATTTTTGTGTATGTAATTGTCTAATGAACTACGAAAGAAAATTGCATTTAGAAATTGGGAAAACCTCTGTGACATAGTAACAGCAATTGCCACTGAGCATATTTAATCCTTTCACCTTTAGTCTCAAACTGTCTTTTTAAAAAGAAAAACATATCTAAGTGGGACTTAGTTTTTATAATTGCTTAAGCCCCCTGCTGTTTGGGCAGACTATTAAAACTCATGGTAACTGTGTGCATTGAAAGGAGCATTGATAAATGTATAGAAGAACCTTTTCCCAGATGTACTATTGAGGCATAAGTCTGTCTCAAAGATTTTGATTATCTGAGACCCTCTTATGATATCCTCTTGGGTATGAGGCACGTGCTCTTGTGTATATTAGATTGATTTTGGGTATAATGATATCTCTCTCTGAAAGTACATGAGCCAAAGTGTATTTTTTTTTAAAAAAAGGCACAGAGCCCAGGCTTAGAGACCTAATTCCAGTTCCATATCTGCTTGTACGTAAACAGCCTTTACTGTTAGGCAGGAATAGAATAAAAAGATGTACGTAGAATCTTAATGTTCCCTGTTGGCATTGACTATAAATAGGTTCAAACTGAAACGACTGACAGAGGGCTGAAGAGGCTGTTTTTCTAGTTAAACGTTTAAAGCTGTCAGAGAAGGTGAAAAATGCTTTGTACACTTTCCTGTGGCCTTTTCTTCCAAAGATGCTCTGTTGTGCAAGAAGGTGGTGGGGTGGGGGTCGGGGAGGTGAGAGAAGCAACCCAGCACAGATCAAGCCCTTAGCTTTTTCCATGTTCGTTTTGTTTTTATTGTAAGATAAACCCTTCATGTTTTATTGTTATGAAGTTAAAGCCTGGCCCAGAGGTGCCAATCTTTAGTGGAAACAGCTGTAGAGTTAGTGTCTCTGATCAGGTGGGAGGTTCTTTGAAGCAACATGTTGCCTTTTTAAAAGGAAATTGAGCATGTGAGAACTTGAACCTGTAAAACTCATCAGCAGACTCTCCCATTGTTTATCTCTAGTGTAACTTTATATAGAATTAAAGTGAAACACACTTTTTTCCTTTTCTTTCCAAGAAAGAATGACTTGGGGTCCACCCCCCTCTTTTTTTGGAGACACATAGGATATGACCACATAACCACAACTACTTCCTAGTGGGATGATGATGAGTGAGAAATTATCCGCAGTAACAGTTTCTTAACCTGGCAGGATAAAAACTTAAAAGTAGCTAAGTCTTCTGGTTTTAAGTTTAAAACGAATATTTACTGGCAAAAACCAGCCAGGAAAAAGCAGACACACAGTAAATAGTGGCTTCTGTGGATGGGGAGAATATCTGAACACTTCTTACTGTTCCTGATGGCAACATTTCCCTCCAGTTGAGAGTTCAGCGTAATTTCTAGCCCATTCCCCACTAGGGAGTGGAGTGACGCTTGACAGCCTTTGGGATTAGGAACAGGGATCAGCGAAACTCCGCGATTCTGCCTCTTTAGCTTCATATTTGTCAGACTGCCTCCTCATGGAGATGATAAAAAGCATTAACAGTAACAGACTTCTTCCCTCACCTACCTCTCTCACTCCCTAGATCTACAAACTAATCCAAACCTCTTACTCCATTTTCTAGTACTGATCTGCCATTTTACTCCTCTTCCAGATGAAATAGATTGGAGGAAGTAGCCTCAAAGATTGACATCATGTCATTCCACAGGAGGCAGTCCTAAACCAGATCTGCTGTCCCTTCCCCGAAACCCAGGCTCGTCACCACTGTGACGTGTTTGAATTTCAGCAGCCCATATAACTAGAGCTCCTTGGTTTCTTCCTAACCCAGGTCACCTATTTAGTCTGCTGCACTCCCACCAAAGCAGTGAGCTCAGTAGGAATGATATGTTCCTGTCCCTAGCAGAACATATTTTCCTTTCTGTATTAAATGTCTAATATGGCTTAGCCTGGCTTCCTAGTGTGGGAAGATGTGAGTTCCATTCCTGGCCATGTATTGATCTCTGCTTGCAGAGGCAATGCCTTTGTATGTTCATTCTATAGTTTCCCTACCAGCCAGCTAAGAAACAGAATTGATGGGTTTCTGTTTAGGCCAGTGATTGAGTGGGGAAAAAACTGAGGGGAATCTTAGTGGTTCCAACAAAGATGGAAGACTCCTAAAGGTGAGGGGAAATGTCTGATATTATTTTGGGTTTATTTCTCCCCTGTCTCCCAAGTATATAATTCTTTCTTATCACACCCTTCAAAACTTACCGGTTTGCCCCACCAGCGGCAAAGAGGAATATTGGTTTGACCGATAGCATGGAAAAGTGGTGACATTAGCAGCTACTTGGTCATTGCATGTGGCTGATGCAGAATTTGTCATTCTGCAAATAATTTCTCATTGATTACCTAACTGTTTGGATTGGCAGAGAGAATTCCTCTTGGACAAGAAGTATAAAGCAGTATCGCTGCATGACTACCCTTCTCAGCTGGACAGTTCAAACAACGCCTAGTGCTGTCTGTCTGATTTCTTGAAGTAATTGCTTTCAGTTCGGATTCAGATTTTATAGTCCAGCAATCAAACCAAAACAAAAAGACAGCATAGCCACATATGGTAGGAAAGGATTGTCAGAAGGAGCCCGGGGTCAGGAAGCCAAACAGTTCGTCCATTTGATGAATACTTGTAGATAGTAATTATCCTTAATAGCATAAACATTCTGTTGGAGCCAGCACCAGCTGTGCTATTGCAAAGGTACTGAAGAGAAGCTCCAGTTGGGGAAAAGGCATAAATGAGCCATTGCTAATGGTGACCCACTATTTATCTCCCAGATTGTGCATCACTGACCAGAGTTTTTATATACAGTCTAAATGGTAAGAGTTGTTTACACAAGATTCTAGTAAGTATTGTGTTTGCTAGTGTCCCCAATTCAGAAAATGCATGAAAGTCTGACCAAGCATCTAAAGAGCTCTGAGGAGTTCAGATTATTTTTTTAAACTATGCAAACTGCACATGGTTGAGGAGAGTGAAAATCTGGCCTTCTCTGAAATGTTCAATTGCTAAGATGTCTGGGGGGTTGATGTCAGGACTACTTGGCAAGCTGTCATCAAACGTCTTCCCTTGCAGTTGCATGTTTTGAAATCCTGCCCTGTAATAACCATAATGCCCTGGTAAAGTAGTTACCTCTGCGATAATTGGTTCTGTTGAAACTCCGTGGTAGAGCGAAGAGAGCTTTCAGAAACAATTCTTGTTTCTAGCTCTCGTTATAACAGGATAACTTAAGTTCTCTGAGAGCAAAGGTCAGTTGTCTCTGTTCAGACCAAGTCATTATCTCACCTCCTAAAATGCAGTGTTTTTCTATAATAAAAGCACTTGTGATGCTTCAGATTATTCGCTAAGGCAGCGAAGTGCAGAGCTGCTTATTGGAGCAAAGAGCGATGAAAGAGTGGGAGCTATCATTACTTATTTGGTCTTTGCAGGCAGTGTAAGTTGGCCTGGGGAGTGAAACAAAACTAAAAAGGGAGCTCAGCCCACATAGAAGAGGCTGTAGATGTGTATGATTTTTATGGTTGTCTCACGCTAGGTCCTGGGGCCATTTTGCTTCGCTATTCTAAGTCCCAACCCGCAGTGAGAGTACAAGGTGGTCCTTATTCAGTGATGCATGTAGTAGGAGCCATTCTTTAGTACAATATAATTATTCTAGGTGTAGACAGTAAATGATGAGATCTACTAATTTTAAGAATGGTGGGTTTTTTGCTTAAAAAACTAATTCAAGCCCAATCACTTTCTTTTTTACTTCTAAGTGTGTTTGAAACTTTGCTCATTTTCTAAATGAGTGCACATGTGGCCGAATTTTGCTATTCTACCTTTGCAGTTCCCTCTAAAGTCAGTGGCCTTGCCCAGGTAATTGAAGGCAGAACTTTCCCATTGAACTTGAATTTTTAGCTATTTTGTTTAATGGTTCTTGAAATAACAAAAATCTACTGACAACTTCCCCAGCTCTTCACAAAATTCATAATAGTCCTCTTCCAGGGAAAAGAATTTTTTTCTTTGAGTTACAGAAGCATTTTTCTGAAACACGCTAAATAATTTCCCAAGTGGTGATGGAGAAATTCTGAGCTGTTACAACTCAATCAGTGTAAGTCCAAATCCACGCCCTGGTCATGGAAGCCTTGGGCGCGTGGGACCCCCGTAACGAGCCGGTGCTGAGAGCGTGCGGAGTCGGTCGGCGCTACGCCCGGCTCATGAGACAGCTCATGGTGTCAGACACCATCAGGTGGTCCAGAGACATCTACACGGAGCACATCACGGGCCACCGTCAGTAGTAGGATGAGTAAACGAGCCTGCTGGTCAGGGAAAATGACCCACTTTCTCCCCTGACGAACCAAGGGACACACCCCACCCATGTACCTATTCCTTACAACGACACTGACTTGGACTCTAAATACATTCTATGGGTGGCATACCCGAGACCACTGATTCACTGATGCTTTAAAAACCTCCCGCACCCCAATCTGACTCTATGCTGGTTATGTGCTATGTATGTATCTTGTGAACCTTGTAACCGATAGTTATGACTTCTCATAACTCAAGCCTGACCCCAGAGGTACAGTACCTTCCCTCTTAACTTGTGTAAATTTGATTTTAAACATTAGCTTTAATAAAAATTTTACATATGTCTAGGATGTGAAGTGTCATTCCTTCCCAATCTGTTTAACTACACTGGCTAATGAATGCTGTGGATGTAAAAGAAAAGCAGCCCTGAGCTTTCTTTTGCAAGATATAGAATAATGGGAAGCATCATAAGTTTATTGCCCTGAGGACGCACATTGAAGTAGTTAGAGTAGTAAGAAGTACTTACAGTACAATAAGATATTAATCTGCAAACCTAAAAGGAAACTAATTTGGTTTTGCAGCGAAGGTGGAATTGTGTGTCCTTGAGCTTTCTCTTCTACTGACAATGAAGCGAATTCTGATTCAATTGAAGTCAGTGACACAATTTCCAGAGATTTTGCTGGGACCAGGATTCACTCTATAACAATAAGAAGTGGGGGATATGTCAAGGGGTGGTCTCTTGTATATGTATGGGAGGTTTTAGGTATGTGTCTGTATTTGATTAAATCTAACTTTTAAAAAGCATTTTAAAAAAAATATTGCCAAGCCTATAACCTACCGGCTCTTTAGGTGTGGAGAAACCTAAAAGATTGGGATGGCATTCCTGAGCCAGAACAAGTAATTAAGGAAAAGAATGGAATTGATTTCCATTTGTGCCTATTGTCTAACTTCCTCCTTATTGCAATTTTCTCTTTGCAGGTGCTGGTTTGGGATTAGGAATTGTTTTCTCAGTTATCTTCTTTAAAAGTAAGTGTCCCTATGTTCTTAGCTGTTTGTCATGATATTAGATTGTTTGGGTACACCTCTTAAACATAATTATTTGAAGCATGTAAATTTTAATTAGTATGTTACGCCAACGAGTCCATTACTTGTCCAAATAGATCAGCTGAAGTGAAATTAGCTAGACTTCTGACTGTGATCAAACAAGGTCACTGTATATGAAACATCTCAGGCTGGGCATGGAGTCAGGCTTCTGATTACAAAGCTCTGGAATTACGAGAGACCCTGCATCTAAATAGTAATTAGCCACATGTCTAGACATCAGCCCTAACCAGTCCTGCAAGGGTTTTAATGCTTTTTCTGGATAGTCTCCACTCTCTTCACTTTTTTTTTTTTTTTTTTTTTAAATTACTTTCTTGATACTAGAATAATCCTCCACTCTAGCACAGGTGGTAGAGCGCATGCTGTTCCTGACTTCAGATTCTTCCTAGGCACAGAGGCAAATGGCTTCAAAATGCAAACTGCAGCAGACTGGCAGGTTCTGTTTGCTCTGTTAATTTTTCTTATGGTATGATCTAAGTTATGAAATATTATTCTTCAAAATGCAGTTATTTTCAGAAAAAAACCCTACTTTTCTACTCAGTAAACCTGCTGTTTGTGTGTATTGTTTGTCATTCTGGTAGAGGTGAAAGGACCCAGTCAGAATTTTGGCCCCTGCTAGGCTCTGTATCAACGCTTACAACCGTGTCTGCTCCAAAGAGTGAACAGTAACTTTTACAATTTCTGTTAATGCTGCAGAGCCAATACAAGGCTGGATTCTATTCTGCTAACTGAATTCCAGTTGCAGGATTCTTTTATTACTGGTGATGCTTGCGTGTGTTTTTAAAAAAACCACAACACGTACAGACTTTCAGATTCTGGGTCAAACTTGTCATGAGAGAGTACTTTTGAGATCTACAGATTAAACTGTCCTAGCAATTTCAATGTGACTTCTTTAAATACTGTACAGCGGATTTATTCCCATTAGACTCTAAATGACATTTGTTGCCTTCTAACGCAACTCTCTAAGATTCCTTTTTAGGAAACTTCAGAATACATAGAACCTGAAAATGCACAGTGCATGTTTTCCAGTAATCTCCCACTTATTGGCATTATGTTTGATAAGAAGTTGTCATTATAGCTTGAAATGAATGCAGTGTTTCTCATTTTATGTTCAATATCTCTTTTTTTTTTTTCTCTGCTTCTCTCTCTCTCTCTCTTTTCCACACAGGAAAGACATGGCCTATTGCATTTGGGTCAGGGATGGGATTAGGAATGGCTTGTTCCAATTGTCAGCATGATTTCCAGTCTCCATACCTTCTCCATGGCAAATTTGTAAAAGTAAGTACTGGAGTAAAATAAATATGTATGTAGGCACCATTCAGTGCTTAAATATTCCTGCTCCTGTCTAAAACGAGTGTAGAAGTAATAAGTTGCTACTAGCTGGAGGAGAGCTCCTGTGTGTGGCATCTTTTTTTGTTTGTTTGTTAAACTTTTCAGATCCTTTCAAATATGTAATGTGCTCTTTTTGCCTTATCTATGCTTAAACCTATTACACACCATCTCTTTTTGAGGGCACTGGGATCTCCACAGGATCAGCTTAGATGCTGCAGGTGGTTTTTCCACAATGTACAAGTGTGTTAGAAATATGGGGAAATTAATCTTACCATAAACAGCATGGCCCCAGTCTTGCAATCAGATCTATGAGGGGAGGACTTCATTGCCTGTAGGTAGCTCCTTTGACTTCAGTGGGGCTCTGCACAGGGTTCTGTACTGGTGGATCTGATTGGAGGATCAGGGCCTTAGTGTTTTCATGACTCACAAACTAATAAAGTCTCCTTTGTCTTCGAGGATGTTAGTGAACTCTAGACTGTTTGATCATATGAATTTGGAATCATTAGAATCTAGACATGGCACAATTTAAAAGGGTTAAGGTGGGTCCATCCTCTCCCAAGACGGTTGTGTTGTAAGTGGCTTGGGTGAATACTGATCCTAGCAAAGTGGCTGGTACAATTTAATCTAGTTTTATGATGTTAGGTATGATTATGGTCACAAAATGTGACCACCTTAGAATGATTTTGCATTGGTGGTAAAAATCCCCCACTCCATCACATAGACATTAAACATAAAATAGGGATTATTTCTGTGGAATGCACAGAAAACATTGAAAGCACTGAGATGACACGGTAGCAGAGGCATGCTCCTGAGCATGCGTAAAGTTACATTATAAAACATCAAAGTGCTCACTTAAAACCTTCTGCCAGAAAACTTAAAAGTGACCTGTCAAAAGGGGGGTGGGGGAGGGAATGATCCTGTGCCTTTTTTGCTCCTTCATGATAGATAAAGAAGGCCTGGAAGGGTTTTTCTGCTCGGTTTTTACCCCAAGAATATAAAGTCCATTCATCCCTGGATTTAATGAAGGATTAGCCTTCAACAGGCTTTTACAGACCTAGCAAACCGACCTGCTTCAGAATATTGTACTGGAAATGGAACACAGCCAATGGCAGAGCACAACCCTTTACATTAAACAAACGTTTATATTGGAGAAGTAGATGATATTGGATAAAAACATGGAGTACCTGGTATCTTACATGAGTTAAACAAATGCAACCCAGTAACATTCTAGATCCATCTAGGAGTGTTTGCCACAGAAGTGCATGAGAGTTTAACATAAAACCATTGTGGGGTGTCGTCTTATTTTTGTGGACTTCAGTCAGAAATAAATTGGAATGAAGTGTCTCCAGTTTGAGGACTCTGGGTGTGTGAACACCCAATCCAGAAACTCTAGGAAACACTCTGTCCCTTGGAAGATGCTTGTTATGGCAAAATAACTGCCTGAGAACATTGAGAAATAGAAGGCTGACTTGAGTCTAGCCTGGCAAGGGTTTATATTTGTTTTAAGGAATAATCTCGGCTCTGTAACAAGGGTGGTCTCTCTGAGAATGAGGTCATCAGAGGGACACTGTACAGAAGAAGCACAGCTGCCTGCGTGGCACTAGAGCTGAGGACAAAGTTTCCAGCAAGGTCTCTGTTGGCTTTCCCTGGCACAAAGAGTCTGAGCATGTTGGCGGGAGGGAAGGGAGAGATGAAGCCATCTAATGGTTAATCTCTCCAAAATGTATGGTCATGGATAAAAGCGCCAGGGTTATTAAAATGAAATTATTTCACTTCTGGTGGTTAGCAGGGTGGAAAATATTGTTGCATTATCACACATCTGTTTTCCTAGAAAATGATGTTAGAACTTGAGTTTTAACTTTATTATACAGCATTTGAATCCATTCTTTGGGTTATCAAAATGAATGGGGAGTGCAATGACGCCTGCATAGGAGACTACCCTTAAATCTAGACACTGCCCCCCAAAGTATCCCCAAATGTATTCAGTAAAGTTCTACTAATTGTGGCATAAAGCATGAGACCAGGAATTGGGTGATCTAGGTTCTGTTTCTACACTTCCTGGGTGAATTCAGCTTTTCCATCTATCAAATAAAGATAAAAATTCTAACCTGCCTCATGGGGGCGCTATAGGCTAAACTGCTTGCTTTGAGCTTCTCAGGTAGAAGGTGCTATAGGATACAAAATTTTATGGGAGTCTTCTTGCTTTACAGGAACAGTGACTAATGACTTAAGAACATCCCAGTGGGACGAAAGGAGAAATCATGGTTATTCCTCAGGAATATTGAAGTGCCCCTGGAGTAAGCCAACGTTCTTCTGAAACACTTATCGGTTGCTCTTTATACTCCAACAAGCTGTTTATGTACATGAAACAAAGTTCTGCATCTTGTTTTGTATTTTCTCTCTGGAAAGGGCCAGGAGGAACTCTTCTGAGAAATAAATAAAACAAAAGTGGACCCCCCGGTGTTTTGGCTTCTTTGCGTGTGAGTGGAAAGCGAGGGCTCCCATTGTAATACTAGCAGCTGGGACCACCTGGTTAAAGCCACTGTTCAAGTCCTTGTGAAATGACAGCTGTTATGTGTTCCTTCCCACTCTGACAGGCAGCCCCCACCAAATATCCAGTTCACAGAAATATCCCCACCTCACATCACTTGCTGGACACCCTGCTGCTTGGGCTGATTTTAGGAGGCACACAAATTCCAGTGTCCTGTCCCTACAACAATTGCTGTTAAGACCTAAGTTCTGTCCTCTCCAAACAGACGCATAGGAGAGTGCAAATCTGACTGTTTTACTGGCTCACTAACTGATGCTGCTTCTTGAAGCTTTAAAGGGTCTTGAAGTGAGCCAGGCTTTGAAACTGTCCCCTGCATAGTGAACTAATTAAACAGATGCATGTGCTATCTGTCAGAGCTTTATCTCTCTCTCCTCCCCCCCCCCCCCCCCCCCCCCCCCCCCCAAATATCTCTTCTGTATTGAGAAGTCTAAGGTTTGATATCTGGAATGGGACAAAGATGGTACTCACAGCTCTTTATGCTTTGGCAATTAATTGTTCCAGTTTCTCTGGAGCTTAACATATAGTTTAAGGTAAATAACTGTTTAAATGCCCTCCCTCCCCCCCCCCCCCCCCCCCCCCCCAAATATCTCTTCTGTATTGAGAAGTCTAAGGTTTGATATCTGGAATGGGACAAAGATGCTACTCACAGCTCTTTATGCTTTGGCAATTAATTGTTCCAGTGTCTCTGGAGCTTAACATATAGTTTAAGGTAAATAACTGTTTAAATGCCCTCCCCCCCCCCCCCCCTCCCTCCCCCCCCCCCCCCCCCCCCCCCCAAATATCTCTTCTGTATTGAGAAGTCTAAGGTCTGATATCTGAAATGGGACAAAGATGGTACTCACAGCTCTTTATGCTTTGGCAATTAATTGTTCCAGTGTCTCTGGAGCTTAACATATAGTTTAAGGTAAATAACTGTTTAAATGCCCTCCCCCCCCCCCCCCCCCCCCCCCCCAACACTTTTTTTTAAAAGTACGCTGTTTGTTCTCAGTTTGCTCTCCTCTAGCTGACCTTTGGTGGAAGAGTACCTTTTGCATCCACCCAGAAGAGGTACCAGCTATTAACTTCTACTCCTGTGGACTTTTTTTTTACTTTCACTGAACTTGGATCTATTCTCTTCTTGTTGAGGCATTTGCTGCAAACTATCCTTTTGTAGCACAAGATGCAAATACTTGCTACTGGAGAGCTTCCTGCCCCTCTCTTAGTGTATGTGATAGATCACGTATTGTATGTCCACTCCACCAAGGCATCCTGTATAATAAAGGGAGAATTTATATAGGGCTTCTTTTATAATCCTGACTTGTTCCTATACTGGTAACTTTTACACTAATGTTACAGGCCTGTGTTGATCTATTTCCTTTTTGAAAATTTATTCTGCTCTATGGTGAGCCAGGCAGAGGAAAGAATAACTTTCTCTCCAAAAAGAACACACAATGGAAAATAAAAATTGCACAATGCTTTTAAAAACCTTGCCAAAAAAGGAAGCGGGTGGACTTTGAGGAGGTGCTTAGAGATCAGAAAAGGCTTGAGAAACTCCTTCCTGATAGGAGCAACAGTAACTGCAGTTGGTATAGGCACTACAGTAATTGTCCACCCCCACATCCCTTTGAGGGGTTTGAGTACAAATCTCACTTGCCAAAGAAACATGCCAGGCTGTACCCAGGGTGAGCAACCGTGAAGATTTAGCCCAGAGCAACAGATTCATTGGATAAAACGGTTTCAGTGCCAGAGCAGGATTGGACTCTACCAAACTGTGATACCATCCAGCACCATTGCTAGAGCATGTCTTTGTTTTTCCACCTCCTCCTCTCCCTTATTGGGCAGCATTAATCAGTCATTAAAACAGCTTATTGGAAACAGTAACTTTTTTCTTTCCAATTTTGAATAATTTTATCTGGCCCCGATTTTTTTTTAATTTGAGCTGCGTACTTTGGAGCCACAGCTCCTCTGTGGCTTGGAGATGGGGTTTTTTTTTGTTTAAGTTCTCTGTGTGCTGCAGCACTAATAGACTGGGAAGCTAATGGGTTTAGCCAGAGAGGAGAGCATTAGGCTGGGTAAATGACATAAGAATCTTAAAGTTGTGGTGCCCTAAAAAAAAACTCTCTGCCCATACTCGTGTATGAAAAGCGCTAGCTGATTATGCAGCTTGGTCTTTGAGTGAGAAATTGAACTAGTTTAGATGAACTGCTTTTGTAAGGGTCATAAAGTTAAGTTCCTTTAACAAAACAGCATGTATTGTCAGAGTGCGCTTTGGAGAATATTGCCCTTTTAAGCATTACTGTAAAATTCGCCATTGTACATACTGCAGTGCTGACCTCTTTCTATCTGCAGAAAGAAACTGAGTTTTACAAAGAGGTCAGGACTGGAAAGGGACAGCTAGCAATTTAGATGTAATGTTCTCTTTTTCCAAGACCTCCCCGTTCAGGGTTGTGTGGGGTGTGTGGGGTTTTTTTTGGTTTTTTAAAATTATTATAACTAACCCGTAATTGGGCTTTGTTTGTAGTTTAATTTAAATTGTATTGGTTCAAAAATAGGTCTTGAACCTGTCCAAATAAATTATGCAAAATGGCTCCATGTGAGGGCAGGTCTCCTGCCTCACTCTATGGAGTAAGGCTGTAATGTTCCTAACTGAGGTTGGAATAGGAATGGCTTCCTGCTGCTTGATTTCTAATTACATAAATGGAAGGGGAAAAAGTGGAAATTCTAAGTACCAAAAGGAATGTTAAATTTAGTATAATATGCTCATCTGGAAGCTATCACATTTTTCCTCCTTAAGCCTGCTGAAATCATTGCTTCCCCTCAGACTCTGTAGCATAATTTGGATCACTATCAGAGCGCACACAATATAGGCCGAAAACAGTCAGGTATTCCCACCGAGAACTTAATAAGGTCTCTTAGTGGAGAAGTTACTATGTCATCCCTGGTGCAATTTCAATTTAATAGGAAAATAGAGGGTGGGAAGTGAAGAATAAAGAAACCATGTTTCCATCTCTCTTTTTTTGCTTTTAAATTGCTGACTAGAACTGGTTTTGACTGCTTAACAGCTCCCTAAGTGCCAGACCAGCCACAAATCTGACTCTTCTTAACAGCTTGATTAGATGTCGTCTGAGGCTTTGAAATGACTAAACAAGTCCCAGAAAAGCAGAGACTGCTGGAGGGGAAAAAAAATACAAATGCAGCTTGATTTTGTTTATCGTGGTTCTTAGTGTTTTGATCAAGATACCATCTTTTCTTTGTATTTCGGTAGTGCCTCTGGACCCAGGGAGCTTGGTGATGTAAAAAACAGTCCGTGTGCGGGAAAGTTTATAATATTAATAAAGGCAGAGAAT
The DNA here is from genome assembly GCA_003942145.1 of Platysternon megacephalum. Classification (NCBI taxonomy): domain Eukaryota; kingdom Metazoa; phylum Chordata; order Testudines; family Platysternidae; genus Platysternon; species Platysternon megacephalum. The sequence goes on along the minus strand of QXTE01000014.1, from coordinate 15,071,506 downwards.
GGTAGGCTTAGCCCCAGTTTACAGATGGGGATCTGAGGCGGAGACTATAAATAATCTTGCCCAAAGTCACACACAGAATGTGACAGACCCAGGACTTAGATAGTTGCTTTAACCATCCTTCAATTTTGATTTATTGTCAGGGACTCTCCGGCAAGGCTGCTTACTCTTTGTAGCTTGGGAGTCATCAAGGTGGGGTTTATGCTGCAGCCCTTTCAGTCAGCAGACCTCACTCTCCCCGATTTATCATAGTGAAGGGAGATAGCTAACTGACACTGAGTAGTCATGCGGTTTAGGGGTTGGGGGTCAGGATTTCTATATGTTAGTCTCAGCTCTCCACCCACCGGCTCTGTGTGACCTTGGAGTAAGACTTCTAGCCATTTTCTGTTTCTGTTTCTCTTGTCAAATAGGAATAGCTATACTCCCTCCCACAAAGGCTGTGTTAGTGAAACACTCTGAGCACCTCAGGTAGAGATGGCAGTTGCATGTGTGTGTTTACCTAGAGATAAGGTGTGGGCAGAGAAGAAGAGAAGGGGATAGTGGACAGAGCTTTGTGGAACCCCCAGCTGGAGGTGGGGGGAGGGGGAGATGAGGAAGATTCTCTGAAGGACTCACTGAAGGCATGATTAGAGCGAGAAGAATACCAGGAGAGGACAGTGTCATGGAAGCTAAGAGAGGACAAAATTGCAAGAAAACTGGAGCATGGCTGACTGTGTCAAAGATGACTGACCACTCAGGGCGGATGAGATTGGAGTACTGCTTCTAAGTTTGGCTAGCAAGAGGTGATTGGTGACTTTTTAGGTCTGCATTTTCTTTGCTTATCTAGGAGAGTGGCTCCGCACAGGTGTTATGGCTCAGGAAGTAAGCTGTAACTTTGGCCTGCCCCTGTACGTTCTGAAATGCAATCGCACAATTTCACCCCACTTTTAGATTGCATCACCATGCTACAGAACTCCCTGTTTTCAAGCAGTGTTACCTCCAACAGGTCTGAGTTTGGACTTCTAGGGACAGCAGGGACCTTGTTCAAAACCAACTATTTGTCCATACAGATACATGCTGGGAGAAAACAGGTTAAAACAATAGAAGTGTCAATACATATTATCTTACCTAAGCATAGCATTTCCCTTAAGATGGTTCATATGACCTAGTTAGCCTTGGTGGTCCCAGCTACCGTCCCCCTTCTCCTGAAGATCAAGCTGCAGCCTGCAGACCTGTCTCCTCAAAAGCAGCTTTTAAGTGTTTTCAAACTCTGTGTGAGAATTCCCACCTGAATTCCCACTGTAGTTTCAAGGTTGCAAGCGAGGATTATTCTATTCTCTTCCCCCCAAATCCAGACTAATGGAGGTAAGCCTCAAAGAATGATCACCTCACTGCCCCTTGCGTTCTGGCCATGGCTGCTGTTTGCATTTGTTGTCTTTTGGTTCCTGCAGATCAAAGCAAGCAAAGATTGATTTTAAACCTTATTTAACCTTTAGCCAGCAACACAACTACCCTCAAGCAAGCCATTCCCATGTTCTTCACAGCGGTGGAGAGGGACCCTTACCCAGCCCACTCTGCCTCTGCACCATTTGGCCTCTGTAACTGTTCCCAGCTGAAAATTGGCATGCGGGTATCAGGTCTAGAAGAGGATTACTATTGATCACTGGCCCTGAATGCTATAACTAATGTCCCATGGGCCTCAGTCAACACAAGGGCCTCCTCCTATCACTCTGTGGCTACTACACTTCCGTCCATGAGCTCCTGCCCACTCCAGAGAACAAGAATTCAAATTGGATCCAACCCTTTCTCTTATTCTGGATCAATAACTTGACCCACCTGGTGGTAGGGAAATAAAACAAATGAACTTGCCCCATTCCCTGTAAACTGCCGAAGGGACTGGTACTGAATTTGGCAAATGGACTAAAGTTCCAGCAGGCATGAGAATACAATGCAATGCTGACTGTGTCCAAGTGCTCTGAGAGTCCTGCCTTCAGGCCACCCACAGTGAAATGTGCAACTGAGTCAGATCAAAACTAAATGGGAAAACAGTTTATGGAAATTCAGCTGTGGATTCCTGTTGTCTCTACGATGACTGCTGGCTAGCGGCACACAGCACAACACAGCCAGCTATTTAGATCTGTTTGTTCCTCAAAGCAATGAACTGTGTCCTCTTCTGTAGCTTGTAAAGATGCTGAGAAAGTTGGTAAATAATAGCATTCCAGCAGTATTGGTTGCAGTATTGGTTGCAGAGGCTCTCAGACCAGGACAGGACTAGGAGTACTTGCCACTTTCTAGAGATGGTCATGTGCAAACCAATTCAGATTCCATTTTGTAAATCTTTTCCCCTTTCACATAATGGGGAATGATTGTTTATTCAATAGCTTTAGAGTGCTCCCATTTGGATAACAGCCATCCGTTTAAAGTTAGAGAGAAGCCTGAACTGTGATGTTTGGATCTCAGGGCTTGTTTTGGCTCATTATGGAGGTAAGGGACAAACACAGACTTCAGATGCAGATCTGAGCAAATACACGGGGCTCAAATCCATCTTTGTGTAGAGCTGCCTGCAAAAGATTATTCTCTAAAGCTTTGTTCAGTCTGTAACTGTCCAAGGCTGGATGATTAGGTTCCATCTATTCTACAGGATGGAACAGTGTTTTAACTAGGGGTACGTCTACACTACAGGATTAGTCCGAATTTACGGAATTCGATTTTATGAAACCGATTTTTTTAATTCGATGGTACGCGGCCACAGTAAGCGGATTACTTCGGCGGTGCGCGTCCATGCAGAAAAGACTAGCGTCGAATTCCAGAGCGTTGCACTGTGGGTAGCTATCCCAGAGTTCCCGCAGTCCCCCCCGCCCATTGGAATTCTGGGTCGATATCCCAATGCCTGATGGGACAAAAAACATTGTCGCGGGCGGTTCTGGGAACATCCTCCCCCTCCCTACGTGAAAACAACGGAAGACAACCATTTCGCGCCTTTTTTCCTTGTTGAACTGAGCGGACGCCGTACCTCGGCAAGGATGGATCCCGCTCAGCTCAAGTTTGCAGTCATGAACATTGTAAACACCACGCGCATTATAGTGCAGTTTATGCTCAACCAGGACCAGAAAAGCCAGGCGAGGAGGAGGCGGCTACGGCAGCGCGGCGACGAGAGTGATGCGGACATGGACATGGACACAGAATTGTCTCGCGCCACGGGCCCCGGCGCTTTGGAGATCATGTTGGCAATGGGGCAGCTTCTTGCTGTGGAACGCCGATTCTGGGCCCGGGAAACAAGCACTGACTGGTGGGACCGCATAGTGCTGCAGGTGTGGGACGATTCCCAGTGGCTGCGAAACTTTCGCATGCGTAAGGGCACTTTCCTGGAACTTTGTGACTTGCTTTCCCCTGCCCTGACGCGCCAGAACACCAAGATGAGAGCAGCCCTCACAGTTGAGAAGCGAGTGGCGATAGCCCTGTGGAAGCTTGCAACACCGGACAGCTACCGGTCAGTCGGTAATCAGTTCGGAGTGGGAAAATCTACCGTGGGGGCTGCTGTCATGCAAGTAGCCAAAGCAATCGTTGAGCTGCTGCTAAAAAAGGTAGTGACGCTGGGAGATGTGCAGCTCATTGTGGATGGCTTTGCTGCAATGGGATTCCCTAACTGTGGTGGGGCGATAGATGGAACCCATATCCCGATCTTGGCACCGGAGCACCAGGGCAGCCAGTACATAAACCGCAAGGGGTACTTTTCTATGGTGCTGCAAGCAATGGTGGATCACAAGGGACGTTTCACCAACATCAACGTGGGATGGCCGGGAAGGGTTCATGACGCCCGCGTCTTCAGGAACACTAGTCTGTTTAAACGGCTGCAACAAGGGATTTACTTTCCAGACCGGAAAATTACCATTGGGGATGTTGAGATGCCCATCGTTATCCTTGGGGACCCAGCCTACCCCTTAATGCCGTGGCTCATGAAGCCATACACAGGCAGCCTGGACAGTACTCAGGAGCGGTTCAACTACAGGCTGAGCAAGTGCAGGATGGTGGTAGAGTGTGCCTTTGGACGTTTAAAAGGTCGCTGGCGCTCGTTACTGACTCGCTCGGACCTCAGCCAAACCAACATCCCCATTGCTATTGCAGCTTGCTGTGTGCTCCACAATCTCTGTGAGAGCAAGGGGGAGACCTTTATGGCGGGGTGGGAGGCTGAGGCAAACCGCCTGGCCGCTGATTACGCGCAGCCAGACACCAGGGCGATTAGAAGAGCACACCAGGAAGCGGTGCGCATCAGAGAAGCTCTGAAAACAAGTTTCAGTGCTGCCCAGGCTCCTGTGTGAAAGTTATGTTTGTTTGTCCCTGTTGAAAACCCGCCCACTTGATTCACTCATTCCCTGTAAGCAACCCACCCTTCCCCCTTCCCCCTTCGATCCCAGTTTTATTTAAAAAAAAATAAAGTCAGTGTCGTTTTCAAATTACAAATCAAGAACTTTTTATTAACGGGGGGTAATGAACATAGGGAGAGAAATAACCAGGTAGTCCGGGTGGGGTTTGGGAGGAGGGTAGGAGTGAAGGAACAGGGCAGGAACAACATTCAAAATAATGAGAGCCTTTTGCTCGGGCTCTCTAATGGGGTGGACTGGCAGGTTGCACGGAGCTTCCCCCCCCGCGTTCTTACACGTCGGGGTGAGGAGGCTACGGGACTTGGGGAGGGGGGAGGGCGGTTATAGAGGGGCTGCAGCGGCACCCGGTAATCCGGCAGCTGCCGTTCCTGGAGCTCCACCAGACGCCGGAGCATGTCTGTCTGATCACGCAGCAGCCCCAGCGTTGCATCCCGCCACTTCTCCTCTCGGGCGTCCCTCCTCTCCTCGCGTTCGTCCCTTCTCTCCTCACGTTCATCCCTTTTCTCCTCCCGTTGGTCCCTCATGTCCTCCCGCTGGTCCCTCTTCTCCTCACGGTCACTGGCCTCTTGACGGAATTTCAATACAGTCTCCTTCCAATCGTTAAAATTAGCTCTCTCATCCCGGGTCGACTGCATTATTTCCGAGAACATATCGTCTCGGGTGCGCCTCTTTCGCCTCCTTATCTGGGAGAGCCTTCGTGCTGGGGGCGGGAGGATGGAAGAATTTGCAGCTGCAGTAGGAGGGAAAAAAAGGAGAGAAGTATGTAAAAAGATACATTTTATAGAACAATGCTTATACTCTTTCACGGTGAACACTTTTCACATTACATAGCAATGTACAAGGTCGCTTTTTGCATCTTATATTGAGTGCCCGCGGCTTTGGTGTTAGAGATCACAGCAGACGCAGGGCCGGGCAACAGATTTCGGCTTGTATGCAGCCATGGTAAGCCATTGTCCTGCTGCTTCTGCATTAAATCAGCGCCCTCCTTTCCCATAGCAAGCAAAGCCCTTTACGTGCTGCGGTTTCCCTGTTACCGTGCAGCATCAGATAACATAACAACCACCCCCCACCCACCCATTCAATTCTGTGGGATGACCCCCTCCCCCCACCACGTGGCTGGTACCATGGAAGATCCATGCAGATCGCAAACTAGCCCCCCCATCCACTTCTGTGGGATGATCGCGTTACCCCTCCCCCCACCACGTGGCTGGTATCAGGGAAGACCCCTGCTAGCCAAACGCGAAAAACTCAGCGACATTATCCACCCCCTCCCCCCCGCCCGCTTGGCTAACTGCAGGGAAAGATTTCTTTTCAGCTACAGGCAAACAGCCCAGTAGGAACGGGGCCACCTCTGTCCCCCTAATTACATTCCCATATCTCAAACAGGTTACCCTGAACGATATCACTCTCCTGAGGATAACACAGCAAGATAAAGAGCGGATGTTGCTTGAATGCCAGCAAACACCGGGACCATACGCTGCCAAGCTTTGTCAAGCAATGATACCGGATTACTTGCTGCTAGCATGGCGCGGTCAAGTGTCCTACCATGGAGGACGGAATAAGGCTGCCCTGCCCAGAAACCTTCTGGAAAAGCTTTTGGAGTACCTCCAGGAGAGTTTCATGGAGATGTCCCTGGAGGATTTCAACTCCATCCCCAGACACGTTAACAGACTTTTCCAGTAGCTGTACTGGCCGCGAATGCATCCCAAGTCCCCAGGGCAAATTAATCATTAAACAAATACTTGTTTTAAACCATGTTTGAGATATTTGAAAAGGTTCACTCACCAGAGGTCCCTTCCAGGGGGTCTGCGATGCCGCCTTGGGAGGGTTCGGAGGGCACCTCTGTCAGGGTCAGAAAGAGCTCCTGGCTGTCGGGGAGAATGGAGCGCTGTGTGCTCTCCACAAGTTCGTCGTCCTCCTCCTCCTCCTCTTCCCCGTCCGCAGATTCGTCATGCAACGAAGACATTAACCCCTCCTCGGAGTCCACGCTCAGGGGTGGGGTAGTGGTGGCGGCCCCTCCGAGAATTGCATGCAGCTCATCGTAAAAGCGGCATGTCTGCGGCTCTGCCCCGGACCGTCCGTTGGCCTCCTTCGTCTTCTGATAGGCCTGTCGGAGCTCCTTCACCTTTATACGGCACTGAATGGAGTCCCGATTGTGGCCTCTCTCCATCATCCCCTTGGAGATCTTGTCAAAGATCTTTGCATTCCGTCTCTTGGAACGCAGTTCTGCGAGCACTGAATCCTCTCCCCATATGGCGATCAGATCCAGTATCTCGCGTGTGGTCCATGCTGGTGCTCGTTTGCGGTTGTCGGCCTGCATCGCTACCTGTGCTGCTCAGCTCTGTGTGGTCACCTGTGCTCACCAGGCTGGGCAGACAGGAAATGAAATTCAAAAGTTCGCGGGGCTTTTCCTGTCCAACTGCCCAGAGCATCCGAGTTTCGATTGCTGTCCAGAGCGGTCACAATGGTGCACTGTGGGATACCTCCCGGAGGCCAATACCTTCGAATTCCGTCCACACTAACCCTACTTCGAACCAGCAAGTTCGAATTTAGCGCTACTCCCCTCGTCGGAGAGGAGTACAGAAACCGATTTTAAGAGCCCTTTAAGTCGAATTAAATGGCCTCGTTGTGTGGACGGGTACAAGGTTAATTCGGTATAACGCTGCTAAATTCGAACTAACTTCGTAGTGTAGACCAGGCCTAGGATAGGGGACATCCATGATGAGGGACACAAGCAGGGTCACCTGATGAGAATGAATATTGTGGTATCCATGATCATAAACCTTCTCTAATCTGTAGGTAGAACCATGTGAAAGTGTAAATCGGATGGCCCAGTTACTGCTACCACTGTCCAGTGTAACCAGGTCTCCCACCATGCAATTTGTCTGGAGCATAAGGGGGACTTTAGATTCGTGGGCTAAGTATCTGCAAACCCCTTTCAGTCCTTGGCCTTTCTGTTGAATCTGCCAAAAGAGGTGCCAAGCATGGAAGTGGATGATTGTCCACGGGGAAACTAGACCAAGTCCACCAAATTATTGCAGAGAAGCCACCAAACGGCCAGCAGATACTAATAGTATTGTCAGTGCTGACTCAAGGAAGCTAGAAAATTGGGGTAAAAAAAAAAATCACCACTTCGTTTTTTTTTCATGGACTTTCTCTACTGGCAATTCAGGGATGGACTTGAACTAGAGATAAACAGCTTAGGTTCCTGCTTTGGGTCACTATCTCTTGAGCCATGTTCTCCTCAGTGCCTTCCTAGATAAACATGGATGTCTCCAATTAGCCATATAGGAGCGGGCATTTCTATGAGAACAATGTTCACTTTATTGGCTGATTCTTAGTTGGTTTGACTTGGGTAAAGACCCCCCCTGGTAAGAACGTACTGTACGATAAAATGACTGGAACAGGCTGCACTGCTACTTGGAGTATAGTAATTACTGGAAAACTTGACTGTCTGTTTCCTAATGACCCAGAGAGTTTTGCATGGCTCCTCTTGAAATGCTGGGGTGGCATTGCTGTGGGGATATTATACTGCTTTAACAAAATGTTGATGGTTAACAGAACTGACCAGTGTAAACCAAGTTAAATACAAACTTATAATTGGGAGCTAATCCCGGCTCTCCCACTTTGACTCATTGTTTGGCCTTGGGTGAGTCACTTAATTGCTCTGTGCCTTTATTTCCCTATCTGTAAAATAACAGTTCTACCTCCCAGGAACATAAACTGATGGGTGATTATTATGGGAACATGGGTTACTTTGTGCTTAGGCAGCTATAGAGCACCTCTCGCTGTGGTATCTAAATCTTTGTGGTCTGTGCTCTATTCCTGGCTCCAACACAGACTCCCTGTGACCTTGAGCAACTCCCTTAATCTCTTTCTGCCTCCCCATGAAATGAGCCTAATGGTACCTGTGACGTTGTGCAGTCTATATGGTTTTATAAAAACATGATAATAAGTGAATATAATGTAACTGGAATAGTTGTATAAAAACATAAGTGAATATAATGTAACTGGAATATGCTTCATGCAAAAGGTCTCTTGTAAGGTATCATTACAAAGCTTATAATCTACTGAGTGATCATCCTATTTGTATAAATGTACCACTCTTGTATCTAAAACTAGAAATATAAAATATAACTCTGAGGGCCTATTGTAATTATGCAAAGTGTGGGCCATTAATGGTGGTTTGGAATCTTGATGACTCCCATTAACCAGGACCATTGTCTGCAGATGGCTGTATTTACCTGTGAGTCTTCCTGTATATGTGTGTGCTGGCAAGTGAGTAATGAAGTCTTGCAGTGACATGTGATCATGTCACCTGAACTGGAATCCATCTTTAACCTGGTGCTTTTCCAGTGAGGGGTGGGGGAACCCAGAGGGACAAAGGATTCCCGCCTTATGCAAAAGATATATAAAGGGGTGGAAGAGAACAGAGAGGGAGAGGAGCCATCATGAAGAATCCCCTAGCTATCACCTGAGCTGGAACAAGAGCTGTACCAGGGGAAAGAATTGTGCCCAGGCCTGGAAGGTGTCCAGTCTGAGAAAAAACTTACTGAAGCATCTCTGAGGGTGAGATTATCTGTATTCAGTTTGATTAGACATAGATTTGCGCATTTTATTTTATTTTGCTGGGTAACTTACTTTGTTCTGTCTGTTACTACTTGGAATCACTTAAATCCTACTTTCTGTATTTAATAAAATCACTTTCTACTTATTAATTAACTCAGAGTATGTATTAATACCTGGGGGAGCAAACAACTGTGCATATCTCTCTATCAGTGTTATAGAGGGCGAACAATTTATGAGTTTACCCTGTATAAGCTTTATACAGGGTAAAACGGATTTATTTGGGTTTAGACCCCATTGGGAGTTGGGCATCTGAGTGCTAAAGACAAGCACACATCTGTGAGCTGTTTTCAGGTAAACCTGCAGCTTTGGGGCAGGTAATTCAGACCCTGGGTCTGTGTTGGAGCAGACGGGTGTGTCTGGCTTCAGCAAGACAGGGTGCTGAAGCCACTGAGCTGGCAGGGAAAACAGGAATAGAAGTAGTCTTTGCACATCGGGCTGTAGCTCCCAAAGGGGTTTCTGTGATCTAACCCGTCACAGTGCCTACCCACCTTGCAATGACACTGAGGTCTAGTTCATTCATGGGTAAAATTCAGCTTTGTGTAGTGAGCCAGCATAAAGTCTATGCACCACTTAAATCTTAGTTTGAGTGTTAGCCATCTGCACAGGGTTGAATTTCACCCTAATGTTTATAAAGTGCTTTGAGCTCTCCCGATGGAAGGTGCTATAGAAGAACAAACTATTATGCGAGTACCATGTGTGATTTTTTTTTTTTTTTTGAGCCATACTTTATAACCATTTCCCAACACTATGCTTGACTCCCAGAGCTCCTGGATAATAGAGCATTGGTGTAATAATTCATTATCCTGCCAGCCGGAATAGGGATATTGGGTCTCCTCTCCGATGTCACTTTTATAGAGTGCAGATACTAATGCTGCTTATTAGAATGGTGTCTGTTACAAATTACACAGGAAGACGCGTGTCACCGGGGATGGGGGGAGGGCAGGAGTTTGGAGAGTATTGCTCGAACAGCAGAAACATACTACTTTGTGACCCACTTGTACAGAGGCAATGCAATGTGCTTACATGCAGGGGATCTGTTATCTGGTCTCATGCTTCCTCAGCCAGCCGGAGGTGCAAGTCCTGTGGTGGGAAACTACTTAGCCCCTGATGGCAGGTGAGGAATACTGCACCTTCCTTCCCCCATTCACGGACCTTTTCTGCAAGGTAAAGTTGCCGCAGAGCAATGAAGAAGAATGGGGTGGGGGTGGGAGAGAGGGTGGAGCTCCTGGGGTGTGGGGGAGGGGGAAATGGAATGCTCTAAGCAGGTGGGTTAAGTGACACAATGGGTTAGCAAAATAGCTTCTTGTCTTTGAAGCCCTCCTCCCCGAGATGAAATGCTGGCTGTGGCCACAGGAAATGAATTTTAAAATGAGCTCCCCATTTGATGTTGTGGCAAAAAGGGCCACTGCAGTCTCTTGGCTGTATAACCAGGGGAGTACTGAGTAAGAGTAGGGATTTGATTTTTACCTCTGTATATGGCATTGATGAGACTGATGCTGGAATACTGCATCCGGTTCTGGGGTGTGGGAAAATTGGAGAGGGTGTAGAAAAGAGCCAAAAAAAAATATTTGAGGGCTTACAGTGAAAAATGTAAAGAGCTCCATCGGTTTATCTTATCAAAAAGAAGATTGAAAGGTGACTTGATTACAGTGTACAAGTACCTTCATGGGGAGAAAATACTGGGTATTAAAAGGCTTTTGAACCTAGTGGAGAAAGGTATCACGAGAACCAATGGCTGGAAGCTGAAGCCAGACAAGTTCAAGTTGGAAATTTAGGCACACATTTTTAACACTGATGGTTAATCACAAACTACTTGGAACAAACTACCAAGGGTAGTGATGGATTCTCCATCTCTTGATGTCTTCAGATCAAGATTGCATACCTTTCTGAAGGATATGTGCTAGCCAAATATTGGACTAGAGCCAAATTATTGGGCTCCATCCAGGGGTAACTGGGTGAAATTTAATGTCCTGTGATGTTCAGGAGGTCAGAGTAGATGACCGAATATTCTAATGGTCTCTTCTGGACTTAAACACTCATCAATCTTCCGCCAAGGCCATTAGAGGTGACTGAGTTTTCCTTGGTCTCCATCCCATGGTTTCATCTGAACTGAGCGGGAGGCAGGGCCCTCTTGGTTCAGGAATCTGATTTGTGGGACTCACTCACTGGAGATGTCTGTGGCCCCCTTTGAGGCATAGTATAAGCTATTTCTATTCAGATCCGATTTGCTTTGTCCTCTTGAATGTTACTAGTTCTTCCCTTTTGTACTGTGCTCTCTTGCCTGTTTTAATTTGAGGGAATGTTGATGGTGTTTTTGTTTTGTTTTCCGGGCATAAGGCCCAGTTTTTAATTTTCTCTGAAGATCCTGTGGTATCCTAGAAAATCTGCCTCAAGATGGAGTATTTCCTATGTCAATAAATGCGTCAGTGAATAAGGGGCAGTTGGAGAGTGAGGGCTGGCAGAGTTAGGTGGGTTTGCAGGTCAGAACTGGAGGTGCATTGCAAGGCCTGTGTGGGAAAGTTTGCACAGTGCCTTTCCCTGCACCACATAAGACAGTGTGCAGCATATGGAATTTGCTGTTGTTTCAGGCAGAAGGAATAATACTCCTCAATCCTGGGGGACGTGTTAGTGTCAGGAGGGCTAGGGGGAGGATCCAGTTCACGATCTGCTAAAATGTGAATTGTATCGCCATACTTGGCATAAAGAGAGGTAGGTTGGCAGATAGAGAAAAGGTCACTGTGACTTCTCTAAGCACAGGAAGAGCCTACGATAATATGTAACAGAGGCTTTCTTAAAGTAGTCTATGAAATAATTTGGAATGTTAACTCTTGTCCTGCAGCAATCGCTTCAGCAGGGGCTCTGATTTTTAATTATTGTCGTGTCTGGACTGGGAACTGCCTTCATTCCATTTGGACAGGTTTGAGACAGAGCCACAAGTGGAAAGGGCTCAGAGTGAGGTAGGACAAGGCAACATGGGGCAGGAAGTCGTCTCTCAAGCCCCACCCCTTTGAAGATGTTAGCTAGGGTGACCAGACAGCAAATGTGAAAAATCGGGACCGGGGTGGGGGGTAATAGGAGCCTATATAAGAAAAATACCCAAAAATCGGGACCGTCCCTATAAAATCGGGACATCTGGTCACTCTAATGTTAGCTGTTTTACCAGACCTGCTTGAGACATGTCTCATCACAGGGAGCATATACACTAGGGAAATACATGTGGGTTAGCTACCTTAACTTATGCCTCAACCTTTGTCCTAGTGTCGATGCAATTGAATGTCTTCTACATCTATGTAGTTGGTCCAGGTCTATCCTAGGTAGACCAGCTGTCTTGAGGTAGGAAGTGTTAACTCGTGTATACGTGAGAGAAAAAGTGGAGATGTACATGGAGGTAGCTAACCTCAATGTATCTTCTAGTGAAGACAAACCCATGGTTGTTACCCATCCAATGACACTTCTTGCAGATGAAGAGGTGTTAAGATAAGTCTCCTGGCCAAATCCCTTGGGGGGAAAGATTAATTTTCCAATTGGTTACGCTAGTATTGCCAACCCTAAGAATTCAAAAGTCACAATTCTTGAGATTGGCTTAAAAATCATGATTTTTTTTTTTTAAAAGTTTAAATTTGCTTTCTGTTGTTTGAGCCTGTACAGGTCACCTTTTCCAGGTTTTTCTCAGTAACTATGACGGCTAGAAACTTACTTAAAAAAAAAAAAGCTGAGATTCTCATGTAGTAGCAAGACTCCAGAAACTAGGTCTTTAAGAAGACCACCCAACATTGTGTGACTCACCGTAAAATCATGTGAGTTTACAGTAGTCTTCTTAACTTCCTGTCCTAATCTATAATGTGGTATTCCTTGGGCCAAATCACCAGGTTGATCCCAGTGCTGGCTGTATTCTAGTAGTGGACGAAGTGTTTCCTGTGTCTAGGTAGATATTATTAGTTTGTACAGTCTGCAAATATTTTGTAAGCTCTTAGGTGCAAGAACATCTTCTTATTGTGTAAATGGTGTCCAGCATGAGGGGGCCCTGATTCTGGCTGGGGCCTATAGGCATTTGTGTAATATAAAAATTTACTGTAATAATAAAACATTTTGAGAGAGATTTGGGAAGAAAGCCCTGTAGGAAAAGTAAGATCATTATCTGAAGGGATTTAGCCTTTTCTAACCGAGTAAAAGCGAACATATTTTTAAAGTAGAAGAAAGAGAGTTGAGCTCTAAGGCAAGAGGGCACCTGTGAATTAATCCCAACACCCTATTCCCAGACCCCCTGATCAAAAGTGCCCCTGCAGCCATGGATTTAATAGAAGACAGATTCTGTGTGACCTGAGTTACCAGCAGCAGGGAGGAGGGAGGGAGGAAGGGGCCCTGGATGCCTGGAGGCAAGAGCAATTGGGCAAGGTGGAAAATGAAGTGATTAAACACACTTGGACTTGCTCAGAGATGGGAGGGGAGCTTTTCTTTTTTTTAAATACTGCCCCAGGGCCCCAAAATGTGTTGGCACTGCAGCACAGAGAAACCACTAATCCCAGCCACTAAGGGGTGGGAACGGGGCTTTCTCTTTCTCTCCCTCTCTCTGAGTTTTTGGACCCCTGTCGAAGGAAAGGCTGATGGGATTAGAGGAAACAGCTGGCTCGAGTCTTACCCTGCGGGAGCTCACATTCTCAAGACTCAGGAAGAGAGGAGCTCCCCACTGCTGAGGCGCATTCCAGATCATTTGCCAAGCCCAGATGTTTTCTAATGAGTTCTATGATAAATCCTTTTAATCAGAACCAAGTTCAGCCCCTGCCACAGGGGTCTCTCCATATAGGTCAGACACTAAACCTCACCAGCCAGGTCTGTCCCTATTGGTCAGTCCCTACAGCTGGGTCTGTCCTGCATCCCTGCTCCTGCCAAGTGGGTCTCTCCCTACCGCTCAGGCCCCACTGGCTAGGTCTGTACGCTGGGCCCAATAACCCCTGCCAGGCAGTCTGTTTATGGAACTCAGGCCCTGCCAGCTGGCTCTGTGCCCCTAAGTCAGCCCCTGCCCCTACACTAGCCTGGTCTGTCCCAACAGCTTGAGCCCTGACAGTCAGTTCGCCCCATCAGCTCAGGCCTTGCCAGCTGAGTCTACCCATACCGCTTATACCGTGCCACCCTGTACAGCTCAGGCCTTGCCAGCTGAGTCTACCCATACCACTTATACCGTGCCACCCCTGTACAGCTCAGGCCCCGTGTCAGGTCTGTCTGTTAACAAAGCTTCAGCTAAAGGCTTGTGTCTATCTGTTCTCAAGCTCACAACATGGGTGAGGTCATATTTTTTATTAGACCAACTTCTGTTGGTAAAAGAGACGAGCTTTCGAGCTTACCCAGAGCTCTTCTTCAGGGCCGAAAGCTGTGCACTGCATGAGGCCAAGTAGCTCAAATGCCCCAGTTGCCCGAGGCCTCCCCTCTATCCTCTTTCCCAATATAATCTCTGTCCAGCACGTTCAATCAGGAAGCGCCCTAAAAGTGTGTGTGTGTGGGGGGGGGGGCACTGGCACCTGAACCATGGTCCCATCCCCACACCGCCCCTTCTCCCCAAGACCCCTCCATCATCCCACCTCTTCCCCCAAAACCCCGTCCCCTGCTAAGTCCTCTCCACCTTATGGCTGGTAAAAAGTGGGGGGACCATGGTGCCCCTGGCCAGGTGCATTGTCAAGCCAGTCTTCTGAATGCGCAGAGAAGGGTCTGAGCTGTGTAACACCGAATCCCTACCCACACGGCTTAGGGCTCAGCTAGAACACTACAGTGTAGGAGGGGTTTTACTGGTGCTACGATCCATAAGAGTTTAGATACACACACACAGTTCTCAGCTCCTAGATATGTGACTATGTGAGTCAGTAGCCACACACTCCAGCTTGGTATGGTGAAGGCACCCTCCTTATTCCCTTGTTCTTCTCCCTCCTTTCATCCACCTGAACTCGCAATAGGAAATCCTGTGCCATGGGATCTGTCTCATTTGTTGCTCCGTTAAATCGGTGCCTGTGTCTTCCACCATGAATCCTTTCCCCGCTCAGGTCTCGGATTCAGCGTCCAGAGCTAATATGTTGGCGCGATCTTCAGGGTTTATTCTGAACCTAAGTTGGTGCAACTCCACTGATTTTAGTGAGCTCCCCACTCCACCGGTTATTTGGATCATGACGCTGACTCCTGAAGGAAGCTAGCAGCTGTTGGAAGATAAGGCTGGCTGCATATGTGCTATGTATTTCGGTATATGGAGACTCTTGCTGCTGATGTCGGGGGGGTTTTTGGCTGCAAAAGGAAGTTGCCTCTTGCTTCAGCAGATAATAGCCCCTGTACCAGAGAACCTACATTCTCAATAGATAGAGGACGTGAAAAAGGAAATATGCTATTATCTTCATTTTACAGATGGGGAATAGCGGCCCAGTGAGATGAACTGACTTGCCCAAGGTCATACAGGATGTCTGTAGCAGAGCCAGGATTTGAGCCCAGATAGGCTGAATCCCAGACCAGTGGATTAACCATAAATCCATCCTTCCTTCTGTGTCCTCTCTTGGACTGGCCAAATATCTTGTATCTCCGCTTCATGAAGGTCAGGTGCCCCTTAGAACATGCCTGTGAGGTGGTGGGCAAAGTGCAGGTTAGTGGAGGGAGAAAGGGAACACAACCCCAGCTGCTGAGACATCTAAGAGAACAATTCTTCTTGCCACGCCCTGCTGCCCTGGATTCTCCCTCTTCCCAGCTGCCTTTCCCAGCAGGTGTTTTCCAGAGTCCCAACCATGGGCAGGGAGCCTTAGAATCGGCATTAAAACAGAAATAAAAGAAACAGTTTTATTTTTAACTTTTAATAAACTCTTTTAATTCTCACGCCCACAGCTCATAGTCCTGTCCTGACAAGCTGGGAGCCCCTGGCACTGCGGGTGCATGAAGCAGGCCTGGAACAGCAGCAGTGGGTAAGAGAGTGAAGCTTCCAGAGGGATATAAGCATGTGTTCCTTGCCTGGCTGTAATGCCTGAGCGTGCGTTTTACAAGGCAGTGGCCCTGCAGCAGTGCAAAGGGCTAACTAGATAGGATGTGCGGGGATATGTAAACATTTGAACAAGCCTCCATGAACCAGGAGTGTCCATGGAGGAAAACAATAGGCCTAACGAATGTGACCTCACGTGGGGGTGTGAGAATCGACTGCTGTGTCTTAGGAATCAGTGTATTTTGCTGTTCAGCGTTCAAAATAATCAGCATGGACTGTCAATGGAGCATTTAGGCCACATGAGCATAAGGGGAATGAGGAAGTGGTGAGTGAAGGGCTGCCGAGTTGAAGGAGGCACATTTATTAATACTATTCAAGTCAATGGGTCGGATCCAATGTCTGACTAAAATCAGGGCAGACTCCTTCTGCCTTTCACAGGCGCTGGATCAGGCCCCATGTGACTATCTCCCATTTCCGGCTTCAGTACTGAACTGCCGAGAGGAAGGGAAAACGTTGATCGAGGCGTGTTCCATGAGCTAAGGCAGGCAGCCATCTTGTGCTCCCATGCAAAGCCTCTAGTAGTGTTTGTTTTTTTTGACCCAGACAGCCTTAACTCCATCCTCTGTGGCAAGCCGTGCACAAATCTACAAATTTGCTGTACTTCTCCCTTTTTTAACAGCTACAATTACTCTGCAAACCACACAACACATCCACACACCTTGCCAATAACACAATATAGTTCACATGTATCATAGTACGAAAATTAAAAACCTCCTTAAAAACAGGTGAAGTTCCAAAGTACAAATAATGCCCAGGCCAAAATCACACAGACTAGTAAATACAGACTCTGTCCACAGAGGGGCAGAGTTAAGGTTGTCAGGGTGTGACTGTGGTGACAGCAGTTGGTAACTGTTGATTTGCTTGCAGTATGGATGAGTTGCGTTTGGGAGAGGGTGCGTGTGAGGAGATGAGGTCTGTAAAAATTAAGGCTCCTAAAGGCAAATAATATCCAACTCAGTACCATGAAAACCAGAGTAATTATTATATTATATAGTTGGATGACTTTACTCTGGTTTTCATGGTACTGAGTTGGATATTATTTGCCTTTAGGAGCCTTAATTTTTTTAATCAAAGTTTTTTAGTATCTTTGAACTAGTATTAAATCTCATCATGTTGCCCGCAGTTTCAATGTTTTCAGAGCATTTTGCAATGTAAGTGCTGTTGTTTTGTGTATTTGCTACCCCACTGAATTTGGTTATGCTGGCATGTTAGTGTTTGGTCAGTGCTGATTTAGAAGGAGATTTTCAAAAGCCTCTAAAGGAATTAGCGCACTTGGGAGCTTTTGAAAATCTCCCCTATAAGACTTCATCCTGAAAATATTAAATTGCACGGGTCACAGTATGGTGCCCTATTGGGACCCCAGTTACTACAGTCCTTCTATTTGAGGTTCTAACTATTAATGCCTCTCCATAATCTTTCCATTGGATAATTTTACATCGGTGCTATGGTATTCTTATCGATTTGGGATCTAGCCAACATTGTACGTTGATGTGGCACTATGCTGAATGCCTTACCCCAAATTTACTGTATTCCCTTTGGCTACTAAATCAGTTCTTTATATCAGCAGCATTTTGGTGACAATCTCTTCTAGCATTGACGATAGGTATCTCGAGCTGTCGTTCTTGAGATTCTTCATGTTACTTTGATTTGAACGGCTGGCACTCTTGTCCTAGCCGGGTGCTATCCCCCTGCTTTCCAAACACTGCAAACAACAGGGTGAACTATTTTAATGCTTCATAATCCAACAGAGCAAACCAAAACCAACTCCATGTTGTTTGGGTGTATATGGAGCGTAAGTGACTTGCCTAAAATAACTGAGCAAGTAGATAGCACTAGCAGAGCTGGCAACAGCATCCAGAATTCCTGCCTCCCTTTCCCCGGTGTTAACCTCCGGTTACAGGGTTAGTCTGAACTCCGGTTATAGGGTTAGTGATAAAACAAAGCTAAGACCATGAATGGACAGCAAGCCAGCAACAGGCCTTATCACAACCATGGTTTTCCTATGGAGAGTTCCTAATACACCTGTACAGCTAACCATGATCCTACATGCCTACCATGAATCAGGTACCACAGTGATGGGCATGGTGTAAGCACAAAGAGAAGAGAACAATAAGACCATAGAAAGACTACTCTTACTAGGTTTAGGTTGCCAACCCTCCAGGATTGTCCTAGAGTCTCCAGGAATTAAAGATTAATCTTTAATTAAAGATTATGTCATGTAAGGAAACCTCCAGGAATTCATCCAGGCAGAACTGGCAACCCTAAATAGGCTGCAAAGTCTCAGTAAAATTTATTGACATCTAAAAACTAGCATTGAAAACTGATTGTCAGACCAAGTCCATCGAAGCTGTGTGTAGGCAAAAACAGAAAGATGCTTCTTAAGCTTATTTCCCAGCGGGTACAGCTGCAGTGCCTGACTTCTATTACCATCTCTGCTACCTACTTGCTGGGTTATTTTAGGCAAGTTACTTAGTCTCTGTGTACCTCGTTTTCTCCCTATAAAAGATAAGAATAATGATAACAAGAGCCCCCAGTTTGTCAGACTTCATTAATTGATGTGTGCAAAGCATTTGCAGATCCCCCAGGGAAAGGTGCCTTACAAAGGCAAAGTATTGTCATTAAATCATGTAGGTGTTACCTAAATGAAGGGAATCATAGGCATTAGCCAGAGAAAACACCTTTTCAGATCACTGAGGGTCCGTCTATACTACAAGTGCTGGAGCAGCACAGCTGCAGCTACGCCGCTGTAGCACTGTTGTGTAGACACCTGCTGTAGTGATGGGAGGGGTTTTTCCGTCACTGTCATGAATCCCTCCCCCCTCCTCCCCCCGAGAGGTGGTGACTAGTCACCAGAAGAATTCTTTTGTCGACCTAGCAGTGTCTACACCAGGGCTTAGGTCAGTTTAACTACATCTCTTAGGGCAGGGGTGGCCAACTTGAGCCTGAGAAGGAGCCAGAATTTACCAATGTACATTGTCAGCAGCCCCCCATCAGCTCACCCCCCCGCTCCCAGTGCCTCCCACCCACCGGCAGCCCCTGCCGATCAGCGCCTCCCCCTC
Source organism: Platysternon megacephalum (assembly GCA_003942145.1). Classification (NCBI taxonomy): domain Eukaryota; kingdom Metazoa; phylum Chordata; order Testudines; family Platysternidae; genus Platysternon; species Platysternon megacephalum. The sequence goes on along the minus strand of QXTE01000014.1, from coordinate 15,052,457 downwards.
CCTCCCCGATCAGCTGCTTTGTGGCGTGCAGGAGGCTCGGGGGGGGGGGAAGGGGAGAGGAGAGAGGGCACGTCAGGCTCAGGGGAGGGGGCGGGAAGGGGTGGAGTGGGGGCAGGGCCTGTGGCAGAGCCAGGGGTTGAGCAGTGAGCACCCCCGGCACACTGGAAAGTTGGCGCCTGTAGCCCCAGCCCCGGAGTCGGTGCCTGTACAAGGAGCCGCATATTAACTTCTGAAGAGCCGCATGTGGCTCCAGAGCCCCAGGTTGGCCACCCCTGTCTTAGGGTGTAAGCAATGTAGTGGGGTCGACCTAAGTTTTAGGTGGAGCCCAGGCCGGAGTCTATCCACCTGCATTGGCAAGACACAGTGCACAGAGAAAGGACATACCAGATCCTACTCTTGATTGTACCGTAAGAAGCCAAGGCCATCTCATCAGCTAAACCATAAAATGGTGTCAAGTGCAAAGAGGTCCACGAGGAGGCTCTCACGATCTCATTGGAAGGGATCCCTTATGATGATGCTCCCAGAGAATTAGGACCGTAGGAATTGCCATAGTGGATCAGGTCAGCAGTCCATCTAGTCCAATATCCTATCTCTGACAGTGGCCAACACCAGATGCCTCCAAGGGAGGTGGAATAGACAGCTATGGAATGACCTACCTCTATAAGGGAAGTTTCTTCCTCACCCCCACCAGGTAGAGAGGATGGTTTATGCTGCCTCAAAGCAGGGCGGTTTATACTCCTTCCAAACTTTTATTTTTAAATCCTTACTAATTAACAACTGGATCAAGTCGACTGGATCCCTAACATCCCGGACACATTGAAAAATGGGGCCCGTCAGTTATCTACACCACCCTCCTCCTTAGAGGGGTCTCTTCTCCTTGCTGGAGCTAGCGAGTCTGAGTGGTGGCTAGGGAGAGGAGCATGAATAAAGGACTGGATTGGAGTTAGCAATCTCCGGCTGGAGGTCAGGGAAGAGCATGTTCGGAAAAGGGGGGCGGGGGTGGACAGAGGAGGTGGCTGGGGATCTCTACAAATTAAAAACAAATAGTCTGAGGTCAAATTAAAACCACCACCACCAACACACCCTCTCAGTGTTTTTTGGAGTGTTCAGATGATCTCTGGCCCTGTAGCTTAGCTGCAGCTGGCCCCTCTCCAGGGTGAGCTGCAGAGGAGAGAGAGAGAGGGAAGCGTAAACCTCTAAGAAATTGGGCTGAGGGCACTTTAAATCTTTCCTGTCCCTGCTTGCTCATTCCTGTCTAGTACAATATAATCAGATCCTCTCAGAGTCAAGCCCCTTTCCTTACTGAAGGCAGCCTGGAATTGCTCTGCTTGTGTGTGTGTGTGTGTGAGAGAGAGACAGACTGATTGTGATTTTCCTGTGCAGTGCTGCTGTCTCCATTCTGAGCCTGGCCAGGAGGGGATAGAGAGCTCTCTGCACTAGAGAGGAGTTTGCCATTTGCTGTGGGCTTCCTCGCCTTTTTGGCGTTTCTCCGCGGGCAGGGAGTCTTTGGGAGAAGATGCTTTGGTGGGGCTGATTCCTTCCAGTCCCAGGCTGAGCTTCCCAAGCCCCATTACTTTTCTCTACTAGGTTTTGGTTTTGGCTGGGGGGGTTCTGCAGCCTTTCCAGCCCAGCTCTTGCCTTTCACGCTATTGAACTGGAGTGAACTGAGACTCCTCTGATTTTTTTTTTATTTTTTTTTTCTGGAAAGTTTTTTTCCCTCCCCTACCCCCCAGTTGATTGTGAAATTCAGTTTGGATGGGCTTGAACCTTCTGCGCCTTTTGGATTCTGTTGCCTGACTGAGGATCTCACCCAGGCTCTTAGCCGCTTGTTATTATTCATAATTCTTTTTGCTCCTCTCCTACCTGTTGGCTGGTGGTGGAGGAAGTTTCTGCACTTCTGGGTTTGCGAGGATTTTGCCCTTCTCAGCCCCTCTGGATTCCCTGCACTCCAGGATGCTGTTGCTGCTGGGGATGAGGATGTTATAAACTTCTAGAGGGGGCAGATATTTTTTCTCCCCCTCGATTTCCCTATTTGGAGAGGATACAGATCTGAGGTGTTGAGCTCGGCTTGCTCCTTGTTTCCCCCCTCGCCCCCTTCTCTGTGGCGACTGAGGGAAGATCCCCGTTCTTTTTAATAGCTGATTTGCTGGGGCAATCTGAAATTTCTGTCCTCGGAGAGTGATCTGTATCGATCTGCTGGCTTCCCTCAGAGCTTCTAGCCAAGGACCTTATGGGATTTTCCTTCAATCTACTTCATGGTAAGTAACCACCCACTCCAAAAGCACTTTTCATCCACATAAAGTTGTGAACTGCTAGACATTGTTGCAATTGCAAAACTTTTCTTCTTAGTCTCTGAATTAAATAAAAAATAAACCTGCTGCATTTTCTTCCCGATTTATCAAGACCAGATTTTTTGCTTCTTCTCCCCACCCCTTCTTTCCCCAAAGTGATTCATGGCTTGAAGGATGAGAAATTGCCACAAATAGAAATCAGTTACAGATGAGGAAGACTTCAGGAGATATGCTTTGAAATCATTAAAATATTTCCACCACCACCCTAGTCCTTCCCGCCCCCCAAAAAGTAAAGAAAAAACAACCCCCCCCGCCCCAATTAGAAGCAGTTTAATTTTGTATCACTTGCACATTTTTGGTGTGCAGATTTTCTGATAAATTTTCATATTTTTTGGATGCAGATAAGAAAGGGGAGGGGAGGGATATTTAACCAAAATCCTTAAAGTGCATTGATTAATCGGAGTATCAGAAAAATGTAATAGTTTGGGGAAAATAATGAAAGGAAATGTTCCTACTGGAAAGAAAATGATCATATGGTAAACTTACCTACAAACGTCTGTTAGTCTATAAGGTGCCACAGGATTCTTTGCTGCTTTTACAGATCCAGACTAACACGGCTACCCCTCTGATACTTACCTACAAACGTATTTCTGTTAATTACACGTATTGTACTGCTTTTACATATACACACACCTGACAAATACAGTGAATATTTCTTTTAAACCCATTGAAATATTATACAAGCATTTACAAATGAATGCATATGTTATACATATACCTATTTCCCATGGTAATTGTAGCTTAATAATAATAATAATAATGATGATAATAAACATAAATTTCATATTTGATAGGTGCCTTATAAATATTTATCATACTATTAATTTGTTACAGACATAATTTCCACATCTTCCATATATAATGATAGTTCAGTTGTGATTTTAGTGATATATTTCAAGGACAGAATTTGCTGTACTTTATTTTCATGTTTTATAAAAGTTGACCTAGACAACTCCTTATACTTTAACATGTCTGCTGACATATTTAGCTTACAAGAATATCATCCTCATAATTACATGTAGATTCTTATCCTGTAAACACATGGCCATATGTGTAAGTTTTGCTTACATGAGTACTCTCATCAACTTCAGTGGAATTATTTCATGTAAAAAAAAATTACACACATGTTAAGTGTTCACAGGATTGGGGCCGGATATCTTTACCGCATAGATTCCATGCGTGAAATCTTGGTCCCACTGAAGTCAACTGCAAAGCTCCTGCAAACTTCCCTGGGGCCATCATTTCACCCTATGTATTTAGACAAAGTTATGTATTATTTGGAATTTTCCAACCACCTCAAAATAAATTGCGTACAATCTAACCTTTTTGTAATGCAGTTTCCCATCTGGATGAGAGAAGTTTGCCCCAAATCTTAAAACTTCAGGACGGGAAATGGAATTCAGCTTAAATGTAGAGAATCTCACATGCTTGCAAATACCCCCAAGGGAAGGGCACGGATCGGGGCTTGACCCTGTGTCGTGGAGGCCAGTTTGGTAATTTGTGGTGTTGCGGGGGGCTCGGGTGGGTTAGTTATGCTTCTTGAGGGCCCAGTTCTGTATTCCTTGTGCAACCAAAGCCCCTACTGAAGTCGATGAAAGTTTTGGGTGCACAAGGAATGCAGGATTGGGCCCAGAACCATAGTCCTTTTAAATCAGAACCTGAAACTTGCACATTTCTAGGGCCTGTTCCTGCTCCTTTTGAAGTCAGTTTACAGAACTTCCAGTGATTTCAATCGGGGCAGCATCAGGCCCCTAAAGTCTCTCAACCCCAAGGTCCAGGGGTCCAATTCTGCAAGGTGTTGAGCACCTCCCATGAGGTGCTGAGTGCTCCCAGTTCCCAGTGAAGTCACTGGGAGGGGAGAGTGCTTGAACTCATGCAGGATTGGGCCCTTTAGCCTATATTCACTTGTTAAGGTTTTGATTCTTCTGGGGGTTGAGTCCAGTGGGATTTATACACAGTAGCTGGGACTAGGAGCTAGTCCTTCTGGGCTTTCCATTAGCACTGCCGCTAATTGCTGTTTGCCATCTTCCTCAGACCTTTGTTTCTCTCCCTTACCAGCTAAGTGGAGATTGGCTTTTAGTGTTAGAATTAGTCTGGGACAGACCCTCTGGTGGTGTAAATCAGCTCCATTGACTTCAAAAGAGCTCCACTGATTTACACCAGCTGCAGATCATGGGCCTGATCTTGTTGGAACAAAATTCCCCTTGAAATCATTTGGAATTTGGCCTTGGGAAAGACTGTGGGATCGGGCCCTCGATTTGGCTGTGTTCTAACGTGTGTCTTTAGCCTTTTCATCATGTGTGAGGAGAAACCTCTTGCTCCGATGGCCGTGGCAGTAAGACGACTTGCTCAGCTTGGAAGAGGTTTACATTTTGGTTTGCTCCCGATCTCACTGAAGTCAATAGGCCCAATCTGGCGGATAGGGAGAGGGGAGAGTTTTGCCTGAGTCACAACTGTGGGATCAGGCCTCAAGGCATTTTTTGGTAACGCTTGAAAATTCCACTCAGGCTGAGATGCTCGGGCTGCTAATTTACTCTGGGAATCCTATAGAAATCCCCAGGCCTTCATACCAATGCCAAGTATTTTTTATAATCAGTACCAGGGATATTACAATGAATACCAACTCATTGTACCTAACGCTAATGCTGCTGCTTCAGTGTCACCGGCATTTCCCACAGCTGAAAAGACAAGTAACAAAGACCGAGGATGAAATCTTGGCCCCACTGAAGTCAATGGGAGTTTTGCCGTTCACTTCGGTGGAGTCAGGATATTGCCCTGGTTGTTGGGAAGGGATGAATGATCCTGAGACTTTGAAAGGTCCAGACCTTTAGCCCCAAATTCCTTCCTCTGTCAACCCCTTCCCCTCCTCCCTGCAGCTCGGAGCTGATCCTGAGAGAACCCACCATGAGTGAGCAGCAGGTGTTCATTGTCTAGTTGAATCAATCCTTTATATAAGTTCTGTAATAAATGACTGACCCAGCTAAAGGCATCTGTACTCTGCATCAGAGACCACGTCCGTCTCTGACTTGAAAATGGCGTTAAACTGTGTCTATTTCAATTTAAAAAAAATCCCAGTGCAGTTATTTATTAAAAAAAAAAAAAAAAAAAGGGTGTGATCGAATTCCAGTTGTGCTTGTTTTGAGCATGAATACGTTGTGCCAGATTCCAGTCTCAGTTACACCAGTGCAAATCTGGAGTAACTCGCTCCAGATTTCCGAGGTTGTAAGCGAGAGTCGAACTGGGCCGTGTGAGGAGTGAAAATCCCAACTGTTAGCTAGATGGATGTCTCTGATGTCCCGTTACAAATCAAGCTCAAGCGTGAAAGCAAATTAATTTCAAGAGCACTCCTGAAGGTGGTTTGGATTGTACCCCCAGCTCTCCTGAAAGCTGTCAGCGTGGCACAGACGAGAGGGGGCTGTAACTTCAGGAAGGACGGCATGATGAGAAATGCTACCACAGGGTGCAACTCTGTGAGCTTCCTGCTGAGCCAGGTGCTTTGTGGAGACACAATAGGGTAATTGATGTATTGTTAGTGAGCAAGCCCTGGATTAAGGATTCAGGGGGAAAGGAATTTGCTTGGAGTGGTCAGTGGAGTCGCAGCTCTGGAATATGGGGGATAATAATACTTACCCGCCTTTGCAAAGTGCTTTGCGATTTGGGCATCTAATTCCCTTGTGCTCCTTTGACAATCCCAGCCAACCCCAAAATGTAGCGCCAGCTTCATCCTTCATTCATTCTGAGGGTTTGAATTGTTCCTTGGGAAAATGAGTATCTCTGATCAAGGTAAAAATACCAGAGGAAGTTAGCACTGATTCGGGTCTATACGTGTGAGCCAGGCCTTTGCCACGCTCCAGCTGAAATGATGCTAGCAGCTGTGTTTGAAAATGCCCGTTGCTTCCCAGTGTAGAAACCTATAAAGCTGCATAAAGAGGTTTAGGGTTTTGCGCCATGCTACGGACTAAACCCCTCTATAAAGGCTCTGTAGCAGGCATTACACGAGGCAGTAACGAGTATATTTTCTATGTCTCAAACACAAGGTCTCGCCTCACTTCTATTGAAGTCAGTGGTAGCAGGATTACCACAATCGTTTCCTAGGACAACAGAGCTCTCTTAATGGAACAGGTGTCGGAAGAAGAAAAAATCTCAGAGATGGGAGGGGAGAAAAGAAAATATTTTTGTGTCCCAGGTTGATACAATTTACTGACTTTGATCATATTTAGTTTGAAAGAAAATTAGAAATTAAAATGAATTATGAATGGTTTGTGTTAACCACAAATTGTATATGGCACCCCTCACACTCTGGTAGGCAGTTACTTGTGCTTTTCCCACCATCTGCCTATTAGAGTCTGATCCAAAGCCTATCCCGGTCAATAGAAGTCTTTCCAATGACTTCAGTGGGCTTCGGAGCTGTTTTCTGCAGATGCATGAAGCTAGTTTATCCAGTGCTCAGCAGACGCAACGGGGGGCCAGGTTTTCAAGAGCCACTCAATGTATTGAGCTCTTCTGAAAATCTGGCCAAATTGTGAGTGCTGAGCTTTTTCTGAAAATTCTACCTAGAATACACCATTTTCCTCCATATCTGCTTTATTGCTATGAACTTCCCAAGCTCTCGTGGGTGGGAATGAATATGTTAAGGAAACTTGCAGAGGGATAACACTTAGACTCTTCTGGGTTCCGGAGGATTGCAACCAACCAGCTCCAAAGTGAGAAACGACACAACACCCATCCTGTTTCAAAGATTATTTTGGGGGGTTAATTTTTAAAAAAAGAAATAGACCTTCCTCAAGTTAGATTTTTTTTTTTTTTAATTTCCTTCCAATCTTCTGCAGCTCAGTAGAGCAAGACCATAGCTCCCAGCTCAAATTGGATTTCTGTGCTGGGTTAAGCACTTGTCTGTCTCGCTACCCCTAAGAGTTATTTCAAGACATTTCATGTATAACCCTCTCCCCTGTCTATTTCATTGTGACATTTATCAAGTTAATTGGAGGCTTGCAAAAACAAGTGTGGGATCGGCAAGAATTGGTCTCCTAAAAGCTTTTACAGTTTGCATTTTTCTGCGACAGAGTTCAGAAAGTAAAAAATTAACTGAGTTTTAGTGAAAAGCAGATTCTTTTAAATTAAAAAATGCAAATTTTCAAGTAAATTCCACTGGTTTAAATTTTTGTTTAAAGTATTAGAAAACCTTTCAGTTTTGTCAGCTTTCATTTAAAAATGTTGTATGCTCAGAATGGTGTGAAACTTGCCCTTGTTTTGTCTGGGTAAGTAAATGAATATTATTTGACTTGGGATTTTTTAAAGTGCAGCTCTCTGTATTCATGCAGTGCTTCCTGGTGATTAAAGTCCCTTATTTAAGAGGAGCCATACTCTTGAGCTTTCTGAAGCATATACGTGTTTCTTCCAATTGTTAACGGGCCAGATTTTCAAAGAAGTTTGCTTCTGTTTAGGTACTGAAGTAAGTGATCAGATTTTCAAACAGCTCAGAGTATTGGATGTGGAGCTCTTTCAAAAATCTGGCCATAAATGTCACAAGAGGACTCAGTGCAATCTGATGGGTACTGAGAACTTGTAAATCTGCTCCGGGCTCCTTGGAAAGATCGAGGAAAGTGTGGGTAACTTTTCCTATATATAAAAATGACTGAAGAATATAGTGGGTCAGTGACCTGGAGTGGCTAATCAATTGCGGAAACAGAACAGATTTTTTTTTTTTTAAATAGTGCAGTTGCTAGAAAGTCCTTCCTATAACCATAATCAGCTCAGGCCTTGGGCTAATTGGTTCTGTTTTGTGAAGAGTGTAATGCTTTTAAAAGGACTCATGGGAGTAATCCCATTCAAATCCCCGTGAACGCAGATGGCTTGGGTGAGTAAGGGTTTGCAGGATTGGGCCCCTTCGATTTTAACGCGCACTTGCTAAATACATTGAAGCCGTTGCCAGCCATGGGACCCGGCCCTTTGTGATGCTGTGAGCTGCAGAGCAGACTTGACTCTCACTGAAGGCAGGGGGAACTGAGGGCACTCAGCCCTTGGCATGATTGGACCTCCCCATGGACAGAGTCTTCATGAAGTAATGTTTATAAAGCCCAGGTGTTTGTTAGGCCCCCAGGATGCCAGGTGTGTGTCCGCGTCTGTGTCCATGTGTGGCCTTATTCCCAACTTGCCTGTGTCCCTGTTTTTATATATTTGGCAAAATCACAAGTGTTTGAATAAGATAAATAGATATAAATAGATTTTATTGTAAACTGTTCTGCCCACCTGCTAGGTTGTCTGATATTTTGTTGTAAAATTCCTATGGAAAAAGAGGGTAAAAACTTACGAGATCTTTTCATTTTCCACAAGTGTTTGATTTCCAGATGGCTCGGAACAGCTGCGGCTGGGGGGGGTGGGAATGCAGCCTCGGCGGTCAGTCCACTGGTCAGCCCTCAGCTGATGTTAGGGCCCTCGTTGTCCCATATGCTTTCATGGGTGGAGGGGATGCGGCTGGGGGAGGGGAGAATTGCCTCCTTGGCACTGCTTTCTTGAGGGCCCTGCAGGGATCTCAGGGGTGTAGGGTGGGAGGGGAGGAGATGCTCTCTGAGGCACTGAATATCTGGGCTTAAGTTACTGGTACTTGAAGCACAGTTGGTTTGGGCTCCATGCCCATAAACCTCAGTGAGGGGAATTCTGCAAAGGGTGCTTGGAAGGTGCCAGCCTGGCTCCTGAGGGTGCTGCCAGGGAGGTCCGAGGAGCAGCACGGAGCCGTGGGTGGGGTGGTCCCACATTGTTATGGCCGCCACCTGGCTGTGACTCCCTCAGGAGCCGGATAACATGGCGTCCATATCTGCCGGGGTGGTTTTGATGTGAAACATTCCCTGTGCCCAGGACTTTGTCTCTGTAGCGTGGGCAGCTCACACTAGCCTGGGGAGCAGAAGACCAGTCCTGCTTCTCTCAGCTCCATGCAGAGCTTTGGGCCCAGACCAGACTAGTATCCTCCCAGATTGTTTTACCCAGGCAGACTGCAACCTTGCCCGAGTAACGCAGCTCTTCCTTTCTGGATGTGCTGATGCGATGTGAGTGTCTAGCCCCGGTGGACTCCCATGTACCCAACCCACTCTCCAGAGCACGCCCAAGGCTTCAGCACCCATCTGCAGACATGCCGGGTCCCATCTACAGCATGCTGCAAAATGGGATTGTGCTTCAGCTGGCTCAGAGGGCGAATGTGCTATAACATGCTCCCTTGACGTGGAGGTGTTTGTAGATGGGACCTAAGCTGTGTTAACCCACTGACTGAGATGCCAGTTTTCAAACCTGAGCATTCAGATCTGCTCTTAGATGCCAAGGTGAGCACTTGGGCAATTGAATCCCGATGTGATCCCTGAAATACAGAAGGGGGTGCCCTCGGTTAGCTGCCAGCAGTTGAATATTTCACACTTCACGTGAATGTTAAATGCTGAATTTAGGATAGTAGGGATGAGTTAGTGGCTAGAGCAGGAAACCAGAAGTCAGGAATTCTGGGTCCTTTTTCCAGTTGTGCCATTGGCCCAGCTTTGGAGTATATCTGTTAGGCCTTAAAAGTGTCAGTGCAAGAGTGCACATGCACAGATCTCCAAATTTGCAGGTGCCCAGAAGTTCATGCACACTTCCAAAAAGGTTGACCTTATGGCTTTCTGCCTCAGTTTCCCCATCTGTATAATGACTTAAATTTCCTGGGGTAGTGAGACTGAGCTAACCTGTGTAACTTATGAGCTCCTCCAATGAAAGCTGCTGTAATACTATAGTTCACTGAGATTTAGTAACATGTGTTTCTTAGAAAGCTGCTCCAGCCAACATTTTCAAAAGAGGCCGTAGACTTTAGGTGCATTGGTTTTGGATGCCAGTTTGAGACACCTGGAGCCTGATTTTCAGAGATGCTGAGTCCCCGCATTTCCCATTGACTTCAACTGGAGTGATGGGTGCTCAGCAGCTCTGGTAATTGGGCTCAAGTTTAGCATCCAAAATCACCTCTGAAAATGTTGCCCTCACTCACCCTCAACCTGTCTGTAATCAGCAGGTGTTTTATTGCCTCAGAGTCATTCTCAGTAAAATAGATTAAATGCATGTTTAGGAGTCTTCACTGAAATGGTCTTTGTTTTCCATGGAGAATTCAAATGTGCGAGCTCCAGATTCACCTTCTGCATCTGCTGGTGGGTAAGGGAAACACAAGTGAACAAACACTCGCTATTGGCAGGCACGAAAGGGAAGCAAACATGAGGGCAGAAAGTGAATGGACAAACATGCCAAGAAAAGCGTGCTTTAATTCTAGCTCCCACCGCCCTTCAGATTCGTTTGCTTATAACTTTGCCACTCTCCTTTCCTTTGGGCTGATCTTGAAGGTGCTTCATCGCCAAGGTGATTTGATCCTATCTTTGTCAGCTGGAAAGTGTGAGCGATCGCGGTTCAGCCGCATGTGTGCAGGGAAGGCTGGAGGGTCAGAGATACACTCTCCCTAACCCCCCTAAGTTCTGATCGGGAACTTGAGTCACAGCTGGAGGTAGGAACACCCCACATGTTCAACCACATTACATGTATGCGGCTAGAGGCTGCCTTACGGCCAGTAGTGGCGCCAGCTCTTCCGGCGCCCTAGGCGGCGGAAGGTCCCGCCCCCAAAATGCCGCCCCCAAGAGCGGCGGCGGAAGGTCCTGCCCCCAAATTTGAACGGGCGGCCGGGGCGCCGGCGCCCCCAAAATAGCAGTGCCCTAGGTGACTGCCTAGGTCGCCTAATGGGTTGCGCCGGCCCTGCTTACGGCACTGCCCTACATTTGGGGGTTCAGTGAGGTCATGTTGCAGAGGGAACCCCCAAATGCACTCAGGGGGGCAATAGCAGCTCCTCTACACCGGCTCCATTGGCTGCTGCGTGAGATGGGGCCAGTGTTCCAGCAGGACCCCAGCGCTCTTTGGGGAGGCCAGTTTGGGGAAGGCGGGGAGAGAAGGAGGGAATCTTGAGCATTCACGAGAGAATGTGCCATTGCTAAACGTGCCCATTGCAATGAATGGAAGCCATTGTAATGTTCCCTGTGAGTCTATGGGATAACAACAGCAATGACTCGCCTGTCGTGCCATTCGTCCCTTTGGCCACCTGGTTCTTTCCCGGACGTGCTCCTCTTTGGTCTCTATATCGGTGCCGTTCTCACTCTGTGCTGATTGAAGTGGCCCTGGAAGGTTTATTGATCTAACTAGCCTCACACAAAGGCTCTCTTGAGCCCTACAAAGTGCTCAGGTCAGACAGCTGGGATTGGGCTGCTGGATGGAAAGTGGCAATGTTGTTACAGGACAATCAGGAGCGAAAGCTGCTTTCGGTCCTTTCATCATGAGAACGCAGCTGCGAACGAGCGGCTGCTGGACTCTTTAGGGCAGGATGCGCTGGGATCAGACGCCTGCTTGTTGGATGACTCTTTCCCCTGTAACTCTCTGGGAAAGGATTAGGGAGTTGGGTTGTAATTGAGTAAGTGTGGTTTTATCTGGTTTCAGCACACTGTGCCAGGTTAACTGACCGTGCCTTCTGGCCTGCTTGGTAGATTGGGGGTGAAATACAGTGGATGCCAGAGGTATTGCTTAATGCAGCATCTTCCTGCTTGAAAGACGCTCCTTGGAATTCTTCTCCATTATGGGCTCGCGTCTGATCCCGCAGGGCGTGGCCTGCCCCTATGGATTTCGGCGGAGTTGCTCATTTGCAACTGAATGAGTGACATCAGAGTCTGGCCCCAAAAGGAGAAGAAATGTGCTGGATTTAGGGGTCTGCGTTGCCGAAGCGACTGCAAAGGACAGAGACCGGTCCAGGGGGGAAGTGGAGATTGTGGTGCCCTGAAGAGAGGGAGGAGAAGGGGGGGGGGGGGGGGGGAGAAGAACCTTCACAGTCTCTGAGAGCTTTGCTGGAACCGAGCTGAACTTTCTGCTTGAAAAAGGTTTGCCTGGGAGGAAAAAATGTGGCCCTGTGCGGAGAGGAGAAAGAATCCCTGTGTGCGGGGAAGTGCCGTCTCGCTCTCTGGCAGACCGGGGGTCAGCACTGCTAGGAACACGCTTGTTTCTTCAGGGGCTGGAACATGTAATTTAGCTTGTCACGGAGGAATGTGCTCAATGTCTTTATTTAATAAGAAGATTGTTAACCTGCTGCGGTGCCTCGTCTTCCTTCCTCTCCACCCCTCCAGGCCCAGGGTAAGAAGGAACACGGCGCTTTTGTCTCCCAGCCGGTGGCTGCCGTCGGATGAGTGGGTTTAGTGGCAGCTCTGTTCGCATGACTGGCTTGAGCTATACCAGATGCAGACATGCCACAATTACATGTTGGGCTGGTTTTCAGCCCCAGCTCTAGTCCCTAACTCCCGCGTGTAGGATATTTTCCTACACATTAGAGTCAGCCCCAGTGCTCACTAGAAGCTTGGGACTGGGGCCTCAACTGCATGCCTAACAAATTAAAACACCATGTGAACATGGCCCGTTCAAGGGCTAAGGGTTTGATGCTCTTGCCAGTGAATCAATGGGATCTGAGGGCGCTTTGCACCATCCAGAATTGGGCCCTTGATCTGGGCAAGGAAATCTCTTGTAGAGAATCCCCCTGCTAGCTGACTAGGCCTCTCCAAATGAGACCGTTTGCTGTGCTGTTAGGGGCCCCTGGTCGAGAATGCATCCCTCCCTGTATAGGGAAGGACTGGACTTCAACACATGCTAAAGTGCTTTCCTGAATGCGGGCTGGGGTCCGTGCACTGGCTCAGCAGGAGCGCTGCTCGTCTTTCACTCAGTCCCTGAGTGAGGCAGGAGCCCAGGTGCCGTGGAGTTATCCTGGACACCCCTGGTGATGGAGCTGTGATGACGGACAGGTTCCGATCTGCCGCAGAAGTATCATTTCACGGAGCCCTGCCCTCCCCCAGGCCTCAAGTGCTGACAGAGCTCGCTGCCTCACCGCAGGGCAGGCTGGGACTGGCCTCTGGGCGCAGAGGAGCCTGAGAAGCCTTCTGTGGAAAGAAGGAATCGCTTTTCTCTTTGGAATATCTAAGCAAGCACCATGCAACCCCAGAGGAAATATTAACACCCCCTTGGGGAGCTGCGTGCTACTCTTTGGGTCTCCCAGGAGCCCCGATTCTGCAATCAGATCTGCACAGGCAGATCCGTAAGCCTGCGTAGACCCCCCCCCCCAACTCTTCTTAAACGTCAATGGAAGCTGTGAGAAGGCTAGATCCCCCACGCAGCTCACCCAGAGCCTGCAAACTCTTCTGTGAGGAGCTCCATTGACCACACTGGGATAACGCATGTCGATGAAGGCTGCTGTTGCGAGTGAGGGTTGTAGAGACCGGTCTGCACGTCCGGAGCTGCGTTTTAAGCATCACGTATCAGGGCAATGAGAAAACAATGATGTTTTTTACATCCCGGCTAGCACAGTAAATAAATGAAACTCTTCATAAATTGCAGCCTAAGGGCTGATTGCCCCTTCAGAGAGGCTGAGAGATTGACAGCGTTCAGGCTGCCCACCTCTTGATGTCTTCGGATCAAGACTGGGTGCCTTTCTGGGAGATAAACTCTAGTCAATTTATTGGGCTCAATACAGCGGTAATTGGGTGAAAGCCTATGGCTTATGTTATACAGGAGGCCAGATCAGATGTTCTAAGGGTCCCTTAAAATGTATGAATCCGTGAGTCACAGGAGCTGCTAAAGAAGACTATCGTATTTTATAGAAAACATCTGGGGAGTGTCTAATCTGGTACATTTCACCCTGCAGAGTTGCATACAGATTATCTGAATGACAAGAGGAAGGGCAGAAGGTTGGGACTCTCTTATCCAGAGCCTCCTCTGACACTGGGATGTAATTTCTTTTGAGTTTCCAGCAAACCTTTTAGGGCTGGATCCATGTAAATCAGCGGGATTCTTTCCATTGGCTTCTATGTGGGTTTTGGATCAGGCACTGGATAAATAAATAGATGGAAATAACAAATCAAATGCTTCTAACTAGTATTTTAAGTAGTCCAAATGTCTGACTCCAGCCACAACTCCATCCAAACCCTCTGAAGGAAAAAGAAATCTTATTTCCATGAAGCCTGCTTTTCGCCAGTGATCGGGGTATTAATAGCTGGCACTTTGGTCCAGGCCCCTCTCTCTCCATATATTCTGTGTTTCTGGCCTAGAAGGAAAAATTATATGTCTGGTGGCAAGTACATTCGATGCTGATCAGTGTAGCAGGGTAATTTTATACCTCCACTCTAAAGAAATCCTCCAATTCACAGACTGAGTCCCAGTCCTCGTGGTTAATGCAAATCAAAAACCTCACCCCACTCATTACTAAATTTGAATGGCTCCATAAAAACAAATTATAGAGATTGGTCATTTCCCTGGCTTCCTTGCCTGCAGCCTGAGGTTTCCTAACCCCACTACCTGGTGTTGCCCTGCAGCGACACCTGCTGGAGACGTCTGGAAATGAAGCTGGAGGGGGTTCAAGAGTGTGATTTCGGAGTCCCTAGCTTGTGCCTTTCGTTCTTTGCATCAAGTGAACTGGTTGCATCTTGTTTCTGAGCTAATGGAAGAAGCCACGGAAAGAGGGTTTGTTAACAGTGACTGTGGTTTGTCTTTTAATGGAGGTAGCAGGAACTGGGGAAAGCTCCCCCCCCCCCCAATCTAAATACCGATTTTACAACTTTCAACCCCTTTGGAGTGGGGAGGAGTCAAGCTCTGCTCCCCCGATGGGGCAACGGGGAAGAACCTCTGGGAATGGAAACGCATGGAGCTTCTGAGCCTGCATGCAGGGAAACCCGGTCGGGTATGGAAGGCGGCTCTCGATAGTGAGAGATCCCTTTGCTCCTCAGCGGAAGGCCGCTGTCTGTAAGCGGCCCAGAGCCACACCTACACAATAATTCACTGTGCGCTTTCTGATCTAAAGGGGATGAATTCCTGGTCCTGATGCTGCAGCTCTCGGAGGCCTGGGCTGTCGGTGTATGTGGCCCTGGGCTGTAATAAGAAGCATTCGCAGCTCTAAAGGACAGTTACCACTAGGCTCTGGCCTGCTGCTTAGGTGCTGCCCACCGGCTGCAGGGCTGCTTTTAGCACCAGGAGTCAGAGAAGTTTCTTCACTTCTAACTTCTGAGCTCTCTGCTCCCTGGCAACGAACGACCATGGGCGATTTCCTCGCTGGCCCTGAATAGAAAACACACGGACGGATGCACTGCACACTTACCCCAACCGAGAGCTGCAGGAGGGGTTAGAGAAGTGGCTGGCTAGCCCCAGAGGGAGGGGAGTGAAACAGTCACGGGATAATTAATATTGCCCGGCAGCTGGAGACCACAGAGAGCGGCAAAGGGATGTTGTCATGAATATTAACTAGGAAGAAGGAGGGAGGTTTGCAATGCAAGTGCTTAGTCTCTAGACCAAGGCCCAGACAGCGGCTCAACCTCTTCT
The DNA here is from genome assembly GCA_003942145.1 of Platysternon megacephalum. Taxonomy (NCBI): domain Eukaryota; kingdom Metazoa; phylum Chordata; order Testudines; family Platysternidae; genus Platysternon; species Platysternon megacephalum. The sequence continues at coordinate 15,036,720 of QXTE01000014.1, read as the reverse complement.
TGTGATGCTTTTTCTTCTTCTTGTTCGGGCACATTGTGAGCAGCGATGGAAGGATTAAGATCGCTGCTGGCACAGGTAGGCATCAGCTGCTGGCCCTGAGTCGGTCTGTCATTGAATGGGCAGAGGGTTATGGTGGGAAATGTGATGAGGGGATGGACTAGAGTGGCCTCTCCCGCAGGTCCCTTTCTCAACCCAAAGGTGAAGGGTTCTCGGGGCACAGGGAGCCCTGCTCAGTGGTTTACAGGAGAGACCCTCATCTCCCCAGCTCTGCTGCTGTCCGTGCTGCCTAGAGACGGACTCAGCCTTGAAAGCTTTGGGCCCATTCGGATCGGGACTTGATGGTTCGGGCCCATCTGTACCTACTGGGCTTTCCTCTGGTTCCTGCCACCTGGATTTCAAGGCAGTTTTGTAACCCAAATGAATAAACCCTCCAAAGACTATGGTGAGGTGGCGAGGTGTTCTTATCTCCCTTTGTGTGTGTGTGTGTGTGTGTGTGTGTGTGTGTGTGTGTGTGTGTGTGTGAACTGAGGCATAGCGCCCAGTGAATTGGTTACTCCACAGCATGTTGGTGGCAGAGCTGGGAACAGATCTGTGGTCTCCTAACTCTAAGATGTCTGCTCTCACCAGTAGGCTGTGCTCCCTCTGGGGAGTAAGCTACTTCTTTTCCTGTATAAAAGCGTTTGGTGCAAGGTAACACATGTAACCAGGGACCAGTGACTATGAATTCAAGCCCTTCCAGAAAGGTGTGGTTTGGCCCAACGCCTTCAGTGTAGGGTCCAGGTCGTAACTGACCTCAGTCCCTTCCCCCAGTCCCACATGGGAGCCGTTCAGGAGAAACTTGGTGGGAGGTTCTGTTCCTGCAGGATGTCTTAGCTCTGATGTGTTGAGGTCCCTTCTGCACCCATCTCTGCTCAGGCTGGTTAAGGGTGGCAGAGAGCTCTGGTGTGCAAACAGGGCCAGGTCTGCAAGCGCTCAGATCTCTCCACTGCGTGAGGGGCCGTGCCTCCCGGCTCTGGTTGCTAGGCCAGTTCTCATGGCAGCCAGAGAGGTGATGCACTAGATACAAACCCCCATCTTCCCTAGGCGGTGGTTGAATCTCTGCTTTCCCCACTCAGCTCGCCAGGGTCTACGAAGGTGTTTCTGGCCTCCCAGCCTGCCAGCTGCTGAGAGAAGGGGCATCCTGTCATCCCAACCCCTTCCGTGCCACCCAGCCCCACTCTGCGCAGTGGGGGACCTGGTCATGCTTAACAAGTCCCTGTGCCCACAGCAGGAGAGTAATGATGGAGAGGGTTAAAAGCTTGGGGTGGGGGAAGGTGGGGGCGGACGCAGGAGAAAGGAAACAGGAAAGAAAGGGGCAAATCTCGGTCCCTTGTTGCTATTTTCTGTGTGGCTTGTAAGTTCTTCAGGGCAGGGCAGCCCTGGGCCTTATCTGCCACGCTAAAGAAATGATCTGTTGTCGTACTGAGGCATACACATGACACTTTATACTGTGTCCATGGCCCTGGGGACGCCGTCACCAACCTCCATGGCGCCGGGCTCTGCTGCAGTCTCCACAGCAGGACAAGACGGTAGGGCTGTGTCAAGTCCCAGCATGCCCCTCTGTGAGGATGCACCAGGTGCCAGGGGGAGGGAGAGATCATTGGAGGGGGGTTTGGCCTCTCCACTAGCAGATCTATCTGTGGAGCAGACAGCGCTGGAGTGGGGTGGGGGGTGCATTTTCAGGACAGTAGGTGGTGGAAGAGGTGCTTGGCTTCCATTGCAGTGGTTCATCCTATCCTCCACCACACATTGTGGCACCTGGGTTTGGTCCCCCATAAAGCCCAAGGGAATGATTCACCCAGGCCCCCCTCCCATCAGGAGCAACCCCCAGCATCTGCCCTGCCGTTCGCTCCCGACATCCCTCTAACCTGGCTTGTGATGGATAAATGCCTGGCTTGCAGAGAGGCCAGTAGTGCAGAGGAAGGATGGACCAGACTCCAGCACTTACAGCATCATATAGGGCCTGATTCATAGGGCACGTCCGGGTGGGATCGGCGAGTGCTCACCATCTGGTCCATAGTCTGAGGCAGGGCCCACAGGAACCGAGGCAAACAGGGGGCTTGTGGGGCTTAGCGCAGGAAGGCTCCTAGGGCGCTTTGAGATCTGAGGGAGGGGACGGGGCTCACGTTCCCACCTGCTCAAGCTTTGCTCTCTGGATTCTAGTTCTAGGGTTTCGGTGGAGCTGGCCATGATGTTACGGTTCCTGGTGGCTGCCCTCTTCCCAGCTGTGATCCTGGCTGCGCCACCCCCCATTAACAAACTGGCCCTTTTCCCGGACAAGAGCGCGTGGTGCGAGGCGAAGAACATCACCCAGATTGTGGGGCACAGCGGCTGCGAGTCGAAGTCCATCCAGAACAGGTACGGGGGGAGCAGGCTGCAATGCAGCCCAGGGCTTCTCTAGATGCACCTTGTTTCCTTCCCTATTCAGGTTGGTGACTTTGCCTGATGCAGACTCCCTGCTAAGGGAGAAGATTTTGAGTCAATTGTAGGATCGGGGCCCTAGTTGGCACCATCTGGACTTAGCAACACGGGGCTGTCGTATGGAATCGATGGGTCGGGGGGCGGAGCCAGAACTAGGAGGAGGTTCCTAGAACAGGTTGTTACCATGCGCCAAGCTGGAGTCAGAGGGAGACACTGACGGAAATGTGCACTCAAGCCCTCATTTCCCCCTTAAGAGACTTAAAGCGCAGAGTGACTCTCTTGCAAGTGACTTCAAGCTGCAGTCACCCTGGTGAGGTCCTCAAGCTACAGCTCCTGGGTCCTGCTCTGTTCACTGACATCAGGATACCGTAACGAACTGGCTTTTGTGTGTACACCACTGCCCTCTACTGGATGGATTCGGAACTGCTCAGCTGTGTCATTGGCCCTGTACTGCAATTGTTTTTTCCCAAGTGGCAAGCTGGGCTCTTGATGCATGAGAATCGGAATTCTCCCCCCGACATCCCAAGTGGCTGTGGTGTGCGCACAGTGTTTATTGCAATGCAGCTTTATCTTGTTAAACTGGGGCACTCGGTGGCCTCCTTGAGTCAACATGCAGGCCATATGTGTCCCAGTTTATGAAAGCCAAGGCAAGGACTCCTCCTTCCTCTCCCCACCACTTCCATCCAAGTCCTTCAGTCCCACCTCTGCTTCTCTGGCCCATCGGATGCTGGCTCACTGTAGGGCATGCGAGGAGCTTCTCATGGGGAGGAGGAGAAGGATGCTGCATCGAGACGCTACCTGCTTCATCACTGCAAGAGGCAGCTGGAGCAGCTCTGGTTGTGGGGATGAGCTGCTGCAGAGAGAAGCCCTGGCTCTTTCCTCTCTAGCCACTTATCTCCAGCCTGTCCTGGTAGAAGACCATGATCCTGCTGCCTCCCTCGCCTCCTGCAAGCACCACCTGCTACCAGAGCCCTAGGCAGGGAGGGTCTCGTGCATGGTTTGCATCAATCTCCCAGTCCCATCTACTGCTCTGCTACATGGGCTTTACTCCTGCCTTTTCTTCACAGGGCCTGCTTGGGACAGTGCTTCAGCTACAGCGTCCCCAACACCTTCCCTCAGTCTACAGAGTCCCTGGTGCACTGTGACTCCTGCATGCCCGCACAGTCCATGTGGGAAATCGTGAGTAACCCCTCCTGTTCTAAGGCCCTGTTAGTATCTGGGGATGGCTGGCTTTACAGTTCGGGTGCAGGCCTGGGAATTGAGAGACCCGGATTCCAGTCCTGCCTGCTTTGTGCCTCAGTTTCTCCACCTGTGTCATGGGTACGGGGTGATTTGTTGATGCCTCTGAAGTGCCCTGTGATCCTTAGATGGAAAGTGCTAGTCAAGGCAAGTCTATTGCTATGAATAATAATACTAATAAATACATNAAATGTTTGCTGGGCCCCCCCCCCCCCCCCCCCGTGACTCCATGCATTATTCATTTCTGCTCTCACGCCCACATGCCCTCTCTTCTGATCGCTCCCTTTGTCTCCGTCTCCCACTCGTGGCTTTGTGCCTTCTTCCATGCCTGAAACAGCCTCCCACGTCCCATCTGCCAATCACCCGCCACTCTCCTCGCCAGCAACGTCTCTGCACCCTCACACGCCCCAAGCCTCGCCCCATTAATCCGTGTGAGCCTGGGAACCATGTGGGTTTGAGACCCTGCCTTCGGTGCTGGGTCAGTGACGCTCCCAGTGCTATGTGAATCACTAAATGCGTCCGGGGACTCTGAAGCCAGCTGGTGCTAGGAGTCCGGAGAACGAGGGTCTGTCCCGAGCTCCGCTGCTGACTCACTGGGCGCCTTTGGGGCAGGTGACTCAGGGCAAAACTTTCCAAAACCGCCTCTGGTTCTGGATGCCCAGCTAATGGGCGGCGTTTGCAAGGGCCGGCCAAGTTTCTTCTTCTTCTTCGATATTTCTATTGCAGTGGGTGCCTGGCTGGGGACTCGCTGTGCCAGGTGCTGTACAAATGCAATCCCCTCCCCCTTCCCTTGGCCAACATCAGGGATTGAACCGGGGCCTCCAGAGCTGAGAGTCTCTACAGCTGTTACGAGCTGTAACAGACGTGCCTCCTCTGAACAGGGGATGCTGACCACTGGGTTGTGCAAACTCCTAGGAAATCAGGGTCCCTGCCCATAAGAGCTTCCAGTTGGACGGGGGCAGAGTGGGCTCCGAGCCGTGTGCCCCGCCCTGCCCTGCAGCAGGCTGGGGGTATGTGTTGGAGGGGAGGGGGACTATCTCCCACTCACTCCCCTCCTCTTCCTCTGATCCAGGTGACGCTGGATTGCCCGGGCAACGCCGAGATCCCCCGAGTCGACAAGCTGGTGGAGAAGATCCTCCGTTGCAGCTGCCAGGCCTGCGGGAAGGAGCCGAGCCACGAGGGGGCGCTGTTCAACGTCTACCTGAACGCAGAGGAGAACCTGCCCGCCGAGGGCCCCAGCCCCCATCACTACGCGCACCACCAGCAGGAGGCGGAAGAGGCTCCCGTCTCCAACCGCCACCGCGAGGAGGAGGGGGGTGAGGAGTGACCCCCGCCCTCCAGGACTGTCCTTCCAGCCTGCAGTGCGGACGGGGGGTGGTGCATGGGGGAGGGGGTGGGGCTGCGGGGTGTCTTACCTGTCTACTAACTACCCATCATGCTTGGCTCTTAGCGGCGCTGTGGGGTGGGCAAGAACGTCCGAGGCGCAGACGGGGCTTGGGCTGAGACGTGGGGATGGGAGCGCGGGGGGGATCTGAGCAAACCTACTTGCACATCATAGTGATAATATATTGTCAGGGGGCGGGAGGTTAGGGGCAGCAGCCGGGAGGGGCAGGACGGGACCCCTCGGGGGCTGAGGGTGGCACAGGCTGGCTCTGCAGGGTTTGGAACCGGGCTTCGGAGCCTCTTATGCCTTCTCTTCCTTTTCCTCTGTAGTTTTAATGGACTCTCGCTGGGGGACCAGCCTCTCTGCTCCACCCTCTGCTGCTCTCCTGGGATGTCTGTGAGGGTGAGCTATCTCCCGCATCCTCCTGGGAGTGGGGCAGCCCCCCAGCCTCCTGGGGTGCCCTGCCTCTCTGTTGCCCCTCGGGGTGGGTGGTGTAGGGAGACTCCAACACTGAGGCCTTGGCTAGGGGATAGGAAGATCTTTCATTCTCCATACCCAGAGGAACTCCCTGATTGAAACTGCGCCCAGCTCTGGGTTCAGGCAGGTCTTGGTTCTTGCTTTGCCCCGAATGTGACTCCGGGTGGGAAATGGGGGAGCCTAAGCTGGGTTTTATCCCCAGTGCTGGTTATCCGCGGGACGGAGATGGTGTGTGCTGGGCATGCCGGGCGCTGAGGGTGGGAGGAGATGCACGTGCATGCTGGGGCCTGGGACAGGAATGACACGGTGGCCTATGGGGGGCCGGGAGGGCTGGTGGAAGGGAGTGGAGGGTCTAGGGACTCTGCATTTCTCCAGCACTCCCGTGCTCTGTATTCTTTGGATCCTATTGGTCTTGCCCCAGAAAACAGGTTGTTTGCACTTGCTCAGGTCCCTGGGTTTATTGATGGACCCTGGCGCTCCCTCCCATCCCTCATCCTCTGGGGTGGGTCAAGGAGAAGCAGAGCAAGGGGCAGGAGGGACTCTCCTTGCTTGCTGCCTAGTCCGAGTCCACTGCAAACCCGGTGTGCACCCAGCCGAGAAGGAAGAGCTCCCTTGGGGGAAGGCAGGGCCTGCTGGGGAGTGTCAGGGGACTTGGGGGAGGCCAATATCACTCAGGGGAGAGGAGAATCCAGGCAGCACTGGCATCTCCACAACTTGGGAAGGGTCAGTGACTGGGAGATATTCAGCCCCTCAGAGTGGGAGCTGGATGCTCACTAGCCTGAGTTGCTGGTTGCTCACTTCCCGGGGGACCAGCCAGAACTGGGGCTCAAGGCCTAATGCTTTACAAGTGGACCCAGAAACCTTCCTTCCTCTCCCGCCCCTACCACCCAGCCAAACCTCTGGCCTTATTTGCGTCTGTTCCCAATGGTTTTGTAAGGAGCTGTTGGGCACGGAGGGGCCTCTCTCTGCTCTGTCTGGCACCTGAGAGAGGGGCCCTTCTGGCTCGGCTGCCCTTAGAGCTCGTGTGCCCCTTGCTCATAGGGCACAGTGAGCCTGGTTGAGCCAGTGACAGATTGGGTGGCATCCCTCTACCAGGGAGTCTGGGCAGAGCTGGAGCACGTGTCATAGACTCTTCTCCAATCTCCCCCTCCCGCCTCGGCTTCTCTGCAGCACTTTAACAGATAGTGGAGGGAGGGGGTGAGTTGATCTCCTTGACGGGAATGGAACTTAGCTGGGAATTGCTCCTTATCTCCCCTTCACACTGCCGGGGATTGGTTGGGGACCTGGGGGCCAGCCCTGCCTGTCTCACTAGCCACCTTTGCTCGGTTGTATAAAGCTGATCTCTTTGTTGCTGTTCTGACAAAAGCTTCCAGAGCTTGTCATCAATATATTTTTCCTTTTGACGGGATTTTTTTTTCTTAAATAAATTAGTTTTAACTTCCACGCCTCATCATTTCGTGGTTCTTTGGCAACGGAGCCGAATGCAACCCTACTGATGCCCAAGAAGTGGGGTGTCTGCTTATGCTGGGCCTGAACCGGGTTTATTCCAAGCTCGGGCAGAATGGAAGCTGGTATGGGACATCTCTGAATTTCTCGGGCAGAATGGAGGGCCTGGGACATCTCTGAATTTCTGCTACACTTAACCTATTTAGGGGAACTGTTTAAAAATAATTCCTCTGTTTATTAACTTCTGCCCCTTAAAGCCACCATTACACAGTGAGTCAGTGCTGCTGACTGGGAATGGAAACAGCTAACCGCCCCTGTCCCTGTGACTGGGGAGAGCAGGAAAAGTCACTGACACAGCTGGTATATTTGATGTCCAATAGCATCCTCTGGAGCAGGGGTAGGCAACCTATGGCAGGCGTGCCGAAGGCGGCACGCGAGCTGATTTTCAGTGGCACTCACACTGCCCGGGTCCTGGCCACCGGTCCAGGGGGCTCTGCATTTTAATTTAATTTTAAATGAAGCTTCTTAAACATTTTAAAAACCTTATTTACTTTACATACAACAATAGTTTAGTTATATATTATAGACTTATAGAAAGAGACCTTCTAAAAACGTTAAAATGTATTACTGGCACCCGAAACCTTAAATTGGAGTGAATAAATGAAGACTCGGAACACCACTTCTGAAAGGTTGCCAACCCCTGCTCTGGAGTAACAAGTGCAGGGACCATCTCTCTGCAGAAAACGGAGTGGTTATAACTATGTTACCACTAGGTGGAACCCTTGATCCAAAGAGAATATCCATGAAGTCAAGAAAAGTTTCTGGGCCTCTTACCTGGATGAGCCTCAGGGCATGTTTGAAGTTCTTTTTCCAGGTTTAAGAAAGGCGGAATCCAGGAGGTTTGGGTTAAAATGAGTGGGATATTCTCAAATGACTCCTGTTCCTATGGGGGCGCTGATCCTGTTTGGAGCGGGGTTCCTCCTCTGAGGGTATGTCTACACTCTCAATCGGAGGTGTGACTGCGACTCGGCTAGGTGTCCCTGTGCTAGCTTTAATCGAGCTTGCCTGGCTAAGAATGGCGGTGAAGATGCCGTGGTGTGGACCCCGGCACAGGCGAGCAACGCTCAAGGTGGTTTGAGCAGAAGGGAAAGATAAAGCCAGCGGCAGGTAAAAGCAGTTTGGGGGCTGATGATAATCTCAGGAAGTGTGTGACCAGGCTCCAGCCACCTCTTGACCTGGAGAGACGTCTGCAGAGCAGGGATGGCACAGGCAGGCTGTCTGGGCACTGGGACTACCTCTAGGGATCAGCCTCTATCATCCAGCCCCACCGCTGGGAATACCAACCAGGGGGACAACCAGTGCCAGTGGCTTTTCTACAGGATGCTTCTCCACTAGGAAATGGACTGGGGCCACCAAACAGCCGGTAGCCGTTAACTTTCAGTCCTTATTGATCTGGGTCAATCTGACCACCTAGAGATGCGGGGCTAAGGCCCAGATCCTCAAAGGGAAGATAGGAAGTTAGGCACTAAAATACCTGGGAGGATCTGGGCTTAAGTGACTTGCCCAAGGTCACATAGGAAGCCTGATGCAGAGCAGGGAACTGAACCTGCGTCTCCTGAGTCCTAGGCTATAGCAGGAACCACTGGGCCATCTCTCACTCTTGAATTACCTAGCTGCCCCATCTGGCTACTCCTTCCAAATCACAACCCCATCTCTGTGCCACTGGCAGTGAGGTTGGCTGCTGTGGAAATTGTGATGCCTCTGCTAGGCAATCCTAGAGTAAAAAGAGGGAGAAGAAGACAGCAGAACTGACTCTGTGAAAGGCAAGATCCTCTTGTCCTGCAAATGTTCCCAAGAAGGGAGAGCAGGGGAATAGAACCGATGTGGGGAAATGCAGCCCAGGTTGCCAGGCGTGTCTCTGCACTGAATGGTGTTCATGGGGCAGCAGCAGGATTTTAACGTTGTTTTTAAAATGTGGCTTTAATCAGACTGAATTCATCTCTGCAGCAAACAGAACAAAATGCTGCACTCACAGACTTCAGCCATTCTTAGCAACGGAGGGCCTGATTCAGCTCCCACTTGCCCCCCCCCGGACATTGCCTGAAGTAAAACCGGTATATTGCTAGTGGGGGAAAGTGGGATGACTGCTAATCTCAGCAAAATTGCGGCCATCAGCCAAAGACCCCCAGAGCTGCTTTGTAGCAAGTGTTTTGCTGATGAGAGCTGCAGTGTCTCCTAAGCAGTGAGGGCCAGATCTCTGCCGAGCTATATTGACACCAGTTTAGAGTCTGGTGCTGCCTGACGCTTTCCTTGCTCTCAGCACAGACCATGGTTGGGGCTGAGGAAGTGAGGGTGTCCTGGGGTAAATAAACCTCCAGCAGCAATCCCACCCCTAGTCTGCCCTGCCTAGGAATATCCGCCAGGGGGCTGTTGGCACAGAGGTGTATAGGAGGGTTTGTCTGTGTGAATCCCATGGGGAAATGAGGTCTCAAGATTAATGGAGTGGAGAGGAAGAGCTCACCAAGCCAGCTCTGCAGAGTGATTTGTCCTGGGTGCATCTTGTGGGTGGGCGTTTGCTTTTTCCAGGGGCGGCTCTGCCGTGCAGCAGGCTTTTGGTTGTAGCAAGGTCCCCCGGTGGTGCTGGTTCACAGAACCTCGGGCAGTCTGTCCCAGCAGCTCATTCCCAGCGAGCTCCAAAACCCACCGGGCTTTGGGGTGGCCCTGAGATGAGAGGGCTTGCCGAGGGTAGATAGTAGAGGGAGGTTAGAGGCCTCAGTGAGGCGGTTTCAAGCTACATGGAGCCTAAGGAATGGTAAGGGGGGTGGAGGGGAGCTTCCCGTGATACAGAGAGAGACACACACTCCCCCTGCCCCATTGAGAGTTAAAGGGCCAGTGACCATTATTCCACATCAATTGTATGCATCCCATAGAAGCTCTGGGGCAGTCTGAGATGGGGCTGGGCCCAAGCACTCTGGGGTAGGACTGGGCTGAGCTCTGGGACCCTGTTTCAGAAGCCGTCAGACCAGCTCTTCCCCGCCTCTCCTTCCCAGCTGGGTTTAACGTTGTCTTTTGCACCCGGAAGGAACAGAGCGAACTAGAAGGGTGGTTCTTGGGCCTCTCCCTGCGCTGATCAGGCTGAGATCCTGTCGTGGCCCCCTCCCTACCCAGCCACTGACCCAACCCTCCACCTTTCCTGCAGCAGCCAGAGTGCCTGGGGACCGCTAGGAGCCAAGATGGAAATGAACTCAGATTAATGTGTGGAGACAGCTGCCTGGTCACTCCCCTTCCCTGCCCCCATTTTGGATGTGGTCTGTTTCCCTGGGCATGTGGACTAGACCTTATTGCCTGCAGCTCCCGTCGCTCTGCTCTCTCCACCTGGTGGGGGCAGGGCTGTGAAACAAAACTGGACAGATCAAGCCCCACTCTGCACTCTGACTGGTTTCTTTCTGGACACGTTCCTGCACGTCCTCGTGCGGTGCTCAGCAGGGAACTCACGGTTATTGTGCTCCAGCATAGAGGTGAACAGACTGTCCGCGAGGTTAAGTGCTGGGTGCAGCCCTCTCTGCCGAGTGGTGGGACATCTCCGGAGCCCTGGATCTCTCTTGCTCTGAAGAGAGCAGGGTGCAAAAGGGGGCAGGGTGTGGCCGGAGAAGGTGGCGTCTGGGACGTGGTCTCAGGCGCGATCCTTACGCTAACGAAGCCGCTTGCTCCGGGCTCCCTTCCTGCTGCCCAAACATGCTCCCATGAATGACAGGATGGGCTCCCTTCCTGCATGCCCTGCCCTGCTCAGCACCAGGTGTTTGCCCATGCAGCACCCTGCACTTGTACGGAGGAGGATCATGGTCCCTGGCAGGGGTGGCATTTAGAATGCCCAATCCCCATGAATTCCAAGTGGGAGCCAAACATCCCAGTCTCTCTGCTGGCTACACAGCGACAGCGACACTGTAGAGAACCATAAAGCGCATTTATTCTCATGGGTCACCTCAAAAGCAGGTAGATGAAAGAGCTGGAGCCGAATCCCTCGCTGCATTTCACCACAAGCCGCTGTGCACAGCATGGGAATGGGCTCTCTGGCTAGGCTGAAGTCCCTCCATCGCTACAAGTCACCCCAGCATATTCACCTTCAGGGCTGCTGTTTTATTGTCACGTCTCTTCCCAGCAGGCCATGGAGACGGTCCTGCATTATTGATCCGTGATGGATGACCCCGTGCTATTGCTCTTGCAGCTAATGGGCTTGGTGTCAGGATTCAAGTGCTCTCAGGATAAATACAGCCAATCACTGCTCCGGAATGGGCCAGATTTTAATTGAAATCTGCGTGCATTAGTGGGAGAGAACTCGGGATATAAAGCAAGGGCGGGGGGTTTCCCAGCAGCTTCTCTTGAAACAGCCCCTAGGTCTCATTTACCACCTGGTGTTGAATGATGGTGGCCAGATTTTCCAAAGGACTCAGCACCCAGCAGCTCCCAGGGGTCTCATTTTGGGGGTGATAATGGGGAATTCTCCCTGGCCCTTCATGACAAGTCTGGACATCTGCGTTGGGATTTCTTAAGGCATCCAGACTATTGGCCTGATTCTGATCCCACTTGCACAGGTGTTATACGGGTGTAACGCCATTGCTGTCAGTGGGAACTCAGCACTTTGGAAAAATCAGGTCACTTATCTGGGAGCTTAAATATGGCCCTAGAAGGCTCACTTCAGGCTCCTACTTGTGAAAAATCTTGGCCTAACCTGGACTGTGCCCCGGTCTCCCCATTGGTGAACTGAGCCTAATGATATTGGCCCTTGAGTCTAAGGTGCTTTGGGATTCCTGGCGGAAAGGCACCATATACCTGCAAAGTATGGTTATGTCCTCATTGCCAGGGATAAATCCCTGCAGATTCAGGAACGACCTGATGTTCTACCTTTTCTGCTGCTGTTGTTCGTAGTGTTTCCTAAACAGTCTTGGGGAGGGTCTCATGTATCCCCTGCTGCCTGGATCGCAGCCCCCTGTGCTCTCTTCTTCTGTAGCAAGTGCAGTGTGGAGAGGCAGTGTGGGTTTCCTCCTACAGTCAGAGCAGTGTCATGCTTAAGAAGAACATTTTCTCTGGGCCTAACAGCAGGTCCTAGTTGCGCTGTGATTTTTTTGGACTGCTCTGCAAAACAGCATGCAGGGCTGATGTTCAGGGATCAGGGCTGAGCGAGAGCGCTGGGGTGTGAGCTATTGAGAGAGCATTGGCCAGAGTTTTTGAAGAGGTGGCAAAGAGCATCTCTGAGAAAAGCCATTCGCTTGGATCACTCCTTTTTGTTCATTTCCTGGTTTCCCATTAGTTCCGCCAGCAGCCCGTCATGATCAGGGACCAGCCTCGTCCTGCAGCAATAATTCATCCAGAGGCCACTTGAAGCCGTTTGGGGAAATCTGGAGGGTTTGCTTGTCTCTTTCTCCAGCTTCCGTCATGAACTGTCAGTGAGGGCTGCTCACCTCTTCCCATCCGCCTCGAGGCAGAACCAGGGCTGGAGTCTCAGGAGCACAATAAACTCTGGCTGGCATTCACCCGCCCATCTGGAAAAGGGAGACAAACATCTTACTCGGGAAATGATGTTAAATATTTAAAGCTTCGCTGATCCATCAGAGTTGCGGGGAAAATAGGCCAAATTCTGCTCTCTACTCTACTGGTGCCAATCCAAAGTAACCCTGTTGAAGCCAAATGCATTACTCTCGTCCATGCCAGCGCAACAGCGCAGAATCCGGACCCACCTCTGCAAATGTGAATCCCAGGAAGATGTTCTTTTGTAGCATGAAACAGTCCAGTGGCTGGATAATTAAACAACAGCAGCAAATTAAATATCTTAGAAGCACCCCGAGGTGAATTGTTCAAAACACAAAGCTGTGTAGTTTTTTCCCCCTACACATTTGTTGGAGCCGCTCTCGATTTTCAGGCATTTAATAACAGTTAAAGTTTTGAAAGGTTTTTTTTGAACGAAATAAAAATATGAAGCACTGAAAAGGCTCTAGGGATTAGGGAGGAGGACAAAATAGTCGTCTTATTCTTTATATTGCTGTAATGCCCAGGAGTCCCAGCCAGGGGCCAGGATCCCATGGTGCTAGGCGCTGTACAAACACAGAAAAAGACAGTTCCTGCCCCAAAGAGCTTCCAATCCAAGTATAAGACAAGAGACACCAGATGGATGGGGGCGGATATAAGGAAACAGTGAGATCAGTTGTTCTCCATGTCCTCTGAAGATAGGACAAGAAGCAATTGGCTTAATCTGCAGTGAGGGTGATTTAGGTTGGATATTAGGAAACACTTCCTGATTCTAAGTATAATGAAGTTATCTAGGGAGGTTGTGGAATCCCCACCATTGGAGGTTTTTAAGGACCGGTTGGACATACACTGTCAGTGATGATCTAGGTATACTTTGTCCTGCCTTAGCATGGGGGTAGGGGAGGCTGGACTAGGTCAGTGGTTCTCAACCTTTCCAGACGACTGTCCCCCTTTCCAGGAGTCTGATTTGTCTTGCGTACCCGCCCCCCGGGGGTCACCTCACCTAAAAACGACTTGCGCACACAATCAGACATCAAAACACAAAAGCGTCACAGCCACACTATTATTGTGCTGACTTGCTCATTTTTACCACATACTTATCACCTAAACGGATTAGAATACAACTATTGTACTTACACGTCCGTGTGACGCTTGAGCCTGTTTTTCACTTGTGCGCCTGGTGTGACGCCCGACCCGCAGGCAGCGGGGCTGAAGCATGTAACTTAGCTTTGCGGGGCCCCCTGGGGGGGTGCAACCCCGGGCAATTGCCCTGCTTGCCACCCCCTAATGCCGGCCCACCCCCAAACCTGTCCTGTAACCCTGAGAAACACTGAGCTGATGTGCCCCCTGGAAGATCTCTGAGTACCCCCAGGGCTACCCCTACCCCTGATTGAGAACCATGGGACTAGGTGACCTCCTGAGGTCTCTTCCTGCCCTCCAGTTCTGTGACTGTGTGAATATTGGCCAGCGTGTGGTCTCAGTCCACCAGCAGCCTGTTGTCAGCATGACAGCAAAGGGGAGTTTGGTGGAGGGATTTGAAGGTGGCTAACAAGGCAGCTTTGTGGCTCCTTAGCTCTGTTTGCAAACCCTCGGGGGTCATGGGAATGATGTATGAAAATAGCCCTGAGACAGCCCCAGCCCCAAAGAGCCGACAAACTCAGGCACTTGCTAATGCTCCGGCATGTCACTGCACCCACAACGGGTCCTGTTGCTGTCCCTGGGGCTCCCCGGGCATGCAGCAGAGGCCTTGGCCGGGCGCTATCCACTGCAGGTTTGGGGCTGGATTAACCCCAAGGTGCACCAGGGGAGTGTGGTGCTGGGCAGGAGGCGGGGGAGTGGGGAACAGGAGCTGGAGACATGGCTGATACCCGCGGTTGGTAGCGGGGTGTGCCGAGGCAAAGGGAAAAGAGATTCGGGTGACTCTGCCAGGCCACCTTGCTGTCTTTTGGAGACTAATTTTTGTGTTGCACCCACCTGTAACTGCAGGCTCCCGTCGTCACCCAGGGTCAGCTCCTCAGCGGGTGTCAACTGGCTTCAGTGGAGCGATAGCTGATTTACGCCAGCTGAGGCCTTGGCCCGTGCATAAATCCAATAGCAGAGGACTTAGAGGGGGAGGAAAATAAGCAAGAAATGGTTAAAAAACAAAACAAAGCTAACTTCTCCAAATGACCCACAGAGCTTTCCTCTCCCTTGGGTTGTAAGTGAGAACAGTTGGCCCTCTCGCCCGTGTCCCTTCCCATGCAGACAGGTCACCCAGCGCGGTGTGTCCAGTTTTCAAGTAACCGAAGCAACCAGGCTTCTTCCATTTCCCTTGGGTTGCTGTTCCGAACGGACCTCCTGCCTATGACGGTTTTCCCGCTAGCTGACATTTCTCGTGCTCCGATGCCACGGTGAGGGTCCCAGTACCTGGGCCCGAGCCCCCAAAGATGCTCATTGATTGCAGTGGGTTTTGGATCATGCCTTTAATGCCTAGGCAGCTAGGGGGATCCCAGAAAGTCCCCCTGCGGGAACAGCCTGACCCCTTGCTGGCTGTTTTGCTGAGATCATAGTGTGTTTTTGTGTTGCGTACTGCCGGATTAAACCATCCGTCGGGCTCAGTGACTGGGATTAAATCCTTGCTGATCAGTGCAGCCCTGCACGGGTGTTTTTAGCCTCAAACCTGTTGACGGGCTACCTGATGTTCACTTTACCCTCTTGTGCTAGATCTTCCTCTTTAACCCAAGCAGCTGGGTGGAGCGGGAGGGCTGGTGGAGTGGGGGGAGATAGTGTTTGCTGTCTCTTTAAGGGCAGAAAAGAAAGCTCTCCATTTGCTACTCTCTAGGATTTAGACTAGATCCCCGTTTCCTTTAGCGAGAGTACGGGGGGAGGAGGATGCTAAGGGGGCAGGAGGATGCTCACGCACACACCCACCTCTGGCCAAGGGGCGACACCTCTGTGCTGCCTTCACACACACCTGCACGTTGCAGCTTTCTCCCACAAGCAAGACTCTGTAGGAGCCTCTCGCTTCCCTTGCATCAGGGTTTATTCTGCCTCTTGCCTGCTCTGCGTGCAGCAGCAACCGGGATCGGACACACAGCAGCTGAAAGGAAAAGGCTCGCGGCCCCCAGAAGAAAGAGCCCTACAGGTAAGGCAAGGAGGAGGGAGAGAGAGAGCGAAGCAGAGCTAGGAACTCAGGGGCATCTGCTCCCTGCACCACCCTCTACCCAGTGGCGGCCAAGCAGGCGTCTAAGTGGCATTTGCAGTTACTAGGAAATGCTTCGGTATGAGCCGTGGGGTGTGTGTGTGGGGGAACCTTTCTTCTGCTGATCGGCTCCTGAGCATGTCATTCTGCCCTGGTGGCCAGTGAAGAGAGAGGAGGAGAAGAGGGGGAGAGAGAGAGAGGGACGGAGGAAGCAAGAGCTAGATCACACTTCTTCCCTTTAAAAGCTGGCCCATGGCAATGATCACCTAGTCCTGGTCTCTGCTCTGTGCCGAGCCGCCCCAGGGGAGTCGCTAGCTGCCCTCCTCCTCCCCCAGCCCCTCCTCCCCCCAGCTCCTCAATGGCAGCAGATTTGGGGAGCCCTAATGCCAGTGTGATTGGGGAGAGGTCCCTGGCTGGGGGGAGCAGCTGGGTGGCCGCCTTCCTCTGCTTCATCATCCTGCTGACCACCCTGGGGAACGTCCTGCTCATCCTGCTGATCTTCACGCAGCGCTCCCTGCGCAACACCTCCAACTACTTCCTGGTGTCCCTCTTCATGTCCGACCTGATGGTGGGCGTGGTGGTCATGCCCCCAGCCATGCTGAACCAGCTGTACGGCCGGTGGGTGCTGGAGGGCGAATTCTGCTCCATCTGGTACTCCTTCGACGTCATGTGCTGCAGTGCCTCCATCCTCAACCTCTGCGTCATCAGCCTGGACCGGTACCTGCTCATCATTTCCCCGCTCAAGTACAAGCTCAGGATGACCTCCTGCAGGGCCGTGTGGCTCATCTTCGCCACCTGGACCTTGGCCGCCCTGGCCTCCTTCCTGCCCATCAAAATGGGGTGGCACGAGCTGGAGTTTGAGATCAGGCCTCTCAATAGCACCTCCCACGTGGAAGAGGACCAGTGCAGGCTCCTGGTCAGTCTGCCCTATGCTCTGATAGCCTCCTGCCTGACTTTCTTCCTCCCATCCATGGCTATCTCCTTCACCTACTGCCGGATCCTCCTGGCCGCCAGGAAGCAAGCTGTGCAGGTGGCGTCACTCACCACCACCATGGCCAGCACCTCCGACGAACCCCTGCACCAGGTAACGAGGGTTGACTGTGCTGCTGGTGACTGGCCCTGGGTGTGTGCAGAAGGGGCTGGTTGCTTCGTGCCTGCTGATCCCACAGCCAAAGCTGGTGGGTTTCACCCTCCCTGCCCTCTCCTGGGAAGGCTAGCAAAAAAATCCTACCCCGCCCATGAAACCAGCTGTCGTGGGGACTGCCGGAGCTTGGCTCTGTGGCTTTTAAGCTCCTCGAAGGGGTGTTATCTTTCAGGCAGAGAAAGTCACTGGGGATGCTGTAGCCTTGGGCTGAGCTGCAGCAAGGCCGGGGGACAAATGGGGGTGAGTCAAGCAATTTATGCAGCAGAGGGAGCCTGAGGACTGACACCCCCCCCCCTTCCTGGTGCTTTCCAATCCCTCCCCAACAGCCCCCTGCCCTCGCAAGGTGGAAGGATTAGAAAGGATCATGCAAAACAGTGATAGGCAAGATCAGCTGGATTCTTCCCCCTCTCCCGTTCCCCCCACCTTGAAAAAGTTCCTTTGTTTATAGGTTGGAAAGTTAAAGCTGACATGATGATAATTTAAATGAGGAATTATAAGAGGCAGTTCGTGGAATGGAGACTAATTAAAGCCATTTTGAGAAGGGGTTTAATTGGGGAGAGGAGAAGCTGAGGGAAATTCCCCCACAGCTCTTCAGTGGGGCTTAATATTCAATATCCTCCCCAGAGATCTCTGCCCCCGTCCTTTCCTCTCTGGAGGTTTCTATGATCGCTTGTTAAATAGGAGCTTGATCCAGTGGTGGGGAAGTCCCCTGCTGACTTCAGTGGCAGCTGGATTGGGCCCTAGGTTACAGCCTCCAGGCCTTTGGGTAGCCGCTTCCCCACAGCAAGGAAAGCCACCGATTTAACGGTGCCTGGGCAGTAAATGGGGAGACAGCGGGAAGAGACTGTACGGGCTGGGCTCAGGGAGCCTTGCAGCATGATGCCGGGGGAGGAAGCAGCGAGTGTCAGGGGGAAACGATGCTCCCACAGCCCCGGGGGGCGCTCCTTGTGGTCAGGCTCGCGGGGTACACACTCTTCTAAAGCGTGTTGGGGTTTGTTTGGATTAGGAACAGTGGGTGAGGTTAGCTGAACCTGGCTCTGCCTGGACCATCTTACTCAGCTAGACAAACCTGGCTGGACCGGGAATGTGGGGGGGCCTCTGCTGCACTACAGCCATGGAAGGGCTGAATTGCCAGTCGTTATGGATTTATCTGGGGCAGATTCGGGAGGCCTGGGTTCTGTTCCTTGCTCTGCCACTGACTGGCTGGGTGACCCGGGGCAAGTCACTTCCCCTTTCTGCACCTCCAATTTCCCTGGTGGTAAAATGAGGGTGGTGATACTTACCTGCCACTCATGATACGTCTACACTGCCACGAGACACCCGCAGCTGGCCTGTGCCAGTTGAGCTCGTGGGCTCAGGCTAAGGGGGGAGGGTGGGCTAAGGGGGGAGGGTGGGACCCTCCCTCTCAACTTGCAGGGTCCTAGAGCCTGGGCTGCAGCTTGAGCCTGAACATCGACACAGCCCCTTAGCCCGAGTCAGCCGGCACAGGCCAGCCGTGGGTTTTAATAGCAGGGTAGGCACACCCCTGGGGCTGGGATTACACGATTCTGATCCTCCGCCAGAGGGGGCTCTACTGTGCACGCTCATTCTTAAGGCTCGCTCGCTAGTATTATTCAAATACCTTTTGCATTTCCTTCTCCTGCACGTTCCTGGGCTTCACTCAAGAGCCCTCCTTGTTATTGAATCAACAGCCCTTGCAGCAAAGGGTCCCGCAGAACAACAAGCTGGGAGGCCAAGTGAGATGCAGTGACTCATCTTCTCCAGTGGTTCTCGCGCCAGACGGGCAAACTCAGAAGTACTCCCTGATGGAGCTTAGACTAAGCATTTAAGCTAAAAAGGTGCTGAAGAGAGCCGGATCCAGCAAGGTGCTGAGTGCCTTCCATTCCCACTGTCTACAGTGGGCGTTGATGGGGCATAACACTGGGCAGAAGCAGCTCAGCACCTTGCAGGATTGGTCCCGGGCTGAAGCACTAGATGTGGGCTTGTCCCGTGCACCCCCATGAATATCTGAGCATTGGATCTGGCAGGTACAACCTCCTCCATCACAGCTGACGAGGGGCAACGGGTCAGTCTGGTGCCGCGGTTCAGGGGCGGGCTCTGCACGGTGGGGCACCTGGGGGCGAAGGCGTGTCGGAAAGGGAAGCCTCCAAACAGGATGGCACTTCTGCGAATCAGACCAGGTGGAGCGAGGCGGGAGGGGAGAGTCGGGCGTCAATGGGAGGGGGTGGAGGAACTGTGAGAAGTTGGCCCTAATGTCAGAAGGGTGCTGGCGCAGCATGGAGTGAGGCCAACGGCCCAGATGAGGGGATGGAGCGGCACCGTAAAGCTTGGGGGGCAGAGGAAATCCCAAGAGGCAAAGGAGAGACTCCCAAAGCCACCGCGAACAACAGGGGAGAGGCCTGGCTACAAACAGGTGGCTTACGAAAGTGTGAGGGGAAGCTGGGGGTGGGCTGCCATGTGTCCCCGGGGGCTGTGTCTTGTGAGTCACTCTGCCCGTGCTCTCCTGAAGGAAAGAAACCCAAACTCCAGCTCCCTCAGGGTGCATGGGGGAGGGGGGTGGGCAGAAGGGGCTGCCGAGCTAGGACAGACGTGCCAACTTGTGTGAATTTATCGCCAGAGACGTGATTTTGAAGGAAAATGACGCCTCCCTCGTGATCTTGTGGTAGAACGCTCAAATCTCAGGATTTTTTCCAGCCTCGGGCTGAGGTGAGCATCCCTGCCCCTTCCCACCTCTCCCCACAGCCCTGGCTCAGCCCTCCATCCCCCACCTCTCCCCACGGCCTTGAAGCACACAGCCTAGCGTGCTGGCATTGCATGGGGAACCTAGCACCTCACTCAGGCTTGCCTGTGATGGTCTAGGCACCTAAAAGTTAGGGGCCACAATGCTCAGCATTGCAATGTCTAAGCCCCTTTGTGGAGCTGGGCCTCTAGAGACCCCAACTGAGCTGGAGGCTCCATTGTGCTAGGCGCTGTACATACCCATAGCGAGAGACAGACCCTGCCTCAAAGAGCTCAAGATCTAAACAGACAAGAAACACAAAGGAATATTTACCACCCATTTTACAGAGGGGCAGCTGAGGCCCAGATAAAGTAGGTGACTTACCCGAGGTCCCACAAGGAGTCTGTGGCAGAGCGTAGGACCCAGCTCTGAATCCCAGCACGGTGCCGTCACCACAAGAGCATCCTTCCTCTTCGGGAGCCTTGTGTTAGGTTCAACATCAGGGAGGAAGAGACTCGTTTGTGGCTGAGGTAAGAGGCCCACCCCTTGAAATGCCATTTGTAAAAGAGGGATGGTGTGTACACGGCACACTACTGGTATGAGAGAGAACCAAAGCCAGTACACGATTGGTAACTGAGAGCGAGTGAGTGAGTGTGTGTGTGTGTGTGTGTGTGTGTGTGTCTCTCTCTCTCTCTCTCTCTCTCTCTCTCTCGGCATATAGGACAGACCCTCAGCTAGACTAAACGGGCACCGCTGTACTGACGTCCATGGTCTGGTGACACCAGCTGAGGATTTGACTCAGAGACATTTGTTTATACCCCGGCTACTAAAACCCTCCAAAACAGAAAATCCAGCCTGAGAATGGTCTGCCACACGCAGCAGCTAGTTGAAGGAAAGTTTCCTGACTTGCACAATGTCCCCTGGGGCAAAACCTCAGTGCTGGGGCCTAGTCTCTTTGGTACGCTCTCAGCAGCACCGAGTTGGAGACAGCAGCGGAGTTGCATTATCTGGGCCTGATCCTGTGAGAGGCTGAGTGCACTCACTCAGTAGGGGGCCAGCGCCCTCACAGGAGCCAGGCGGCAACTGGCCAGTTTGGCCCTATGGGCCTGATTCTGTGCTCATTGCAAGAGTGCAAATCAGGAGTAAATCAGTTGACGGAACTCAGAGCCAGAGTCCATGGGCCCGACTGTCCTGGCTTTACAGTGCGGTTACACCTGATTTACTCCAAAGCAGGTGTGAGGCGACCCAGGACCTGTGGGTGTTTGTAGTTCTTGGTTATTTCCCCAGTGATATTCACTCTGGAAGAACAACGGGATGTTGATTGGGCTTTGGGAACGCTGAGGAGAACCTAGTATTTAGCTGCATCCACAGTCTCACCTGTCAGACCGTTTGTTTAAATTCTTTGTTAGTCCATGGTCTAACCGGGAAGCCCTGCTGGTGATTGTGCTGATCCCAGGCCACTGGCAAAAGTGGATTTTATTTTGTTAGTTTAAAAGTTTTTCTCCCCAGGGAATGGAGCAAGGGGGCCTGCTTTCCCACTCACATCAGTTTTATACTGGGGAACGCCATTGGCGTTACTCTGGATTTGCATCGGTGTGAGTAAGTGGAGATCCCCTTTGCGTCCAGATTGCTTTCGTGTCTATGGAAAAAATCCTTTTCTAAGCGAAGAGTATGTGTGGGAAAGCCAATTCCCACAGGTTCAAGCCCTTAGATGCAGTCATAGGATAGTTATGTCTAGAGATCTGAAGAACACCAAGATTCATTTCTAAACGATTGAGATGCTAGAAAAGAAAAGGAGGGGGGAAATGACCTGGAGGGTTTAAAAATAGATGGTTCTTCTTGGCATAAATAACTCTGCATATTGGATGAGTTCAGAGTTCAAGTGATGATTTTAGGCTTTTCTTGGTTTAATGCTCTTGGCAGTATGTTTTGGTTCTCTCAGATGAGTGTGTTCTTTAATCTATTGCCTTCAAGGGGATCAAAGTACATGATGGGTGAGAGATGTCTGTCCAGTGACTCCCAGAAATGACAAGGTTTCTTACAGGGAGGAGAAAACTTAGAGGGTAGTTTAATGTAAAGTGTCTAGCTCCTTCCAGTTTCCCCCCCAAAATCTCTCTCTAGGCACCTTGGGACAACATTTTGCACACCTAGAGCACCCTTCCTTCTAGAATCTCATAGAACTCAATTAATTATGCCTCCCAGCACCCCTGGGATGTGTGTTAAATATTATTTACCCCCATTTTATAGATGGGGAAAACTGAGGCACGGGGCAGTTCAATGACTTGCTCAGAGATGCATGCTGGGAATAGAATCCAGGTGCCATCTCCTTAAAATCAGCAGAAGTTATTTCTCTCCTGCAGCGGTCCTGACCCCCTCCCTCTTCCAGTCCCCTGCTCGGCATGCGGTACTTTGGTTCTCACAGGCTTCTCTCAATCTAGATCATGATGGGATTTCACAGTCTGGCCTTTATGAACGCTGGGGAGCCCAGGAGTTCTGCTGGAGAAAAAGGCTCTCGCTCTCCCTGCTTCTCGCTCATTCACTTATGGAGAAGGTAACAGCAGTCACCAAAATAACTGTATGGAGGAGGAGAAGCTGTCATGCCCATTATTAAGAATTGCGGAGCTTGATGTCACTCTCAGGAAAGGAATAATTTCCCGTTCCCCTCAAATTGCTAGGTGTGGGGGTGTGTCAGTGCTGATTATGGTTGGGGAAGGGGTGGGGCAAAGTATCTGGATTGACAGCAGCTTCAAAGCATTTGACACAATGTTTTGGTTTCTTTTACGAAGAGCATGTTCCCAGGGCTGTGCGCTGAGCTTTGCAGGACAGTGGCGGGGTTGGGATTAGCGAGAAATAAACTTCCTTTACAAGAGCTTTCGCTGTAAAGTTTCTCTGACTCCAGTGCAGCCCGAAAGCTTGTCCCTGCCATGAACAGAAGTTTGTCCAGTAAAGACATTCCCTCACCTACCTTGTCTCTCTCCTGCGCAGAGGGGCAGTGTAAGGCCTACTCATCACTTACATCTCAGCTAAACCCATGCACTGGCCATGTAGGCATGCGTCAGTTCTGCCCTGTGATAGCTGGATGAGTGGTAGGATTAGAAAAGAGGGGAGAAAATTACACCCCAAACCCCCAGATTTCTGCAGCAAGCCTTTAGTGCAGCTCACTCAGCTTCTATTTGTCTCCACCAGGAAATCTAATTAACCTCAGAGCTGAGTTCAATAATAGTTGTAACTAGGAATTGGCCAGCCCTACATTCACCAGATTGGTGAAGGGAACTGAAGGCTGAGATAACTAATACAGTCTCGCCCGCTGCACTTAAAAAACAAAGCCAGAGAAATCTCCCCGCTCTGTCACTTTCAGCTGTCATGACAGTTACTAATGTTCCAGGCAAGTGTATTTCAATTTGCCAACTTGCTTAAAAAAAAGAGCGTTTAATCAATGAACTAATAAGTACAACTGTATCGATTCAGGAGGTGCAGCGAGATGAAAGCAGCACTCACCGTGAGAATGACTTACTGACAGTACGAGTGTACAAGGACATGGGTGCAGATTTTTAAAGGTATTTAAGCGTGGTTCTGCTCAGTGTTGCAAAGTCTAACCAAATTAGGAGCCTGGGTCTCCTTTTCAAAATGATGTAGGCATTTGGGAACTGAAGTTTCAATAATGGGACTTAGGAGTCTAAGTGCCTATCTCTCTTTTGAAAATGAGACTTAAGCTCCTAAATCAGTTAGATGTTGCAATGCTGAGCAGAGCAACATCTAAGCCCCTTTAAAATATGGGCCTTACTTCCTATGTGACGGGACAAGATTCTCCTCTGAGTCATTCTTGATTTATACTAATGAAATTCCACCAAAGCCAGTGGAATTACTTGTAATTTACACTGGTGTGAGAGGAAAACATGGCCCAGTAATGGAGGATTTCCAATTCGTCTCCAGTGCCATAAATCACTGATCCCTAGCCCTGATGTGTCATGAAACATTGGACTTTCAATCCATCTCTGAGCCAATGCTGAATATTGTCCATCTATCAACTCAGCCCACAGCAATATTTGTGGGGAAAGGAGGACTATCTGAATAGCTGTACATATCATCAAGCTCTCCCCACCTCCACCACAAGGGTAGCTGTTTTAAGCTATTCGGGATGTGGAAAGTTAGAAGCAGTCTGAATAGAAACATAGATGGCTAACGGACAGGTGAAAATTGTCTGTAGTAGGTGATAAATGCAATTTATGACGTGGTTCCACAATTTGTCATATGGCTATTGCCATCACTAAGGCTACAACTTAGTCACGGAGGTCGTGGACTTCCAGGTCGTGGAATCCGTGACTTCCAGCAACCTCCGTGACTTCAGCCTGAGGTGGTGGGGATCTGCAGGGAGCTGCGGGTTCCCCCCACTGCCTCTGGTGGCCCCCAGAGCTCCAAGCCGCCACAGGTGGCAGGGTACCCCACAGCTCCTGACTGCCGCGGGCAGCAGGGGAACCCCCAAGCTCCCAGCTGCCATGGGTGGTGGGGTCCCTGGAGCTGCCGGTGGCAGGGGAACCCCTGAGCTCCTGGCCACCGTCGGCCCCCGGAGCTGTGGGCGGCAGGTGTATCCTGCAGCTCCCATCCCCAGTGGGTGGGGGGGCACCCCACAGCTCCCAGACACTGTGGGCGGTGGGGGAACCCCCAAGCTCCTGGCTGCTGCAGCCCCTGGATCTGCAGGTGGCAAGGGTACCCTGTGGCCCCCAGCTGCTGCAGGCAGCTCCTAGCCCCTGTGCAGCTGCCCCTCTTCAGGCGATGTGGGGACCCACAGATCCCCATTTTGTCACAGATATTTTAAGTAAAAGTCACAGACAGGTCCTACGGCTTCCATGAATTTTTCTTTTTTGCCCGTGAGCTTTCCGTGACTTTTACTAATAATATCCGTGACAAAATCTTAGCCTTAGCCATCACACATGTAATATCCAAGCTCATTTATCTCTTTTTCTAATCACAAATCTTTCTAATTATGTGTGTGGGCTTATATATGTATATGTGCATCAGATGCTGCATACATATGGGAAGAAATTAGTTCTTACTGGTAGAGAATTTGAAATTCTTCCACACGACATTATTTTGAATACCCTTCTTCTGATTTTATTATATAGGTTACAATAT
Source organism: Platysternon megacephalum (assembly GCA_003942145.1). NCBI lineage: Eukaryota > Metazoa > Chordata > Testudines > Platysternidae > Platysternon > Platysternon megacephalum. Next base: position 15,012,014 of record QXTE01000014.1, on the reverse strand, counting down.
TTAGCAAGATACAGCATAGATTCCTTTTTCAAAAATCACTGGTTGAGCTGCTAATGTGTTTTTATACATGAAAGATGTCTGATTTTGCATATAACATATAGTTCTCCAGGAGAAAATTATTTGTTACTAAATGTAACAGCTTTAATTCCCTAGTAATGGTCTCTATTGACCTAGTATCCTACAGCGAAAAGACAAACTTAATTGCTTTTAAATACCTTGATTTAGCTTGCTGTTCTTTTTCTTTCACATAAGGAGGTGGGAGTCTCTGACCCACCAACTCACTTGTGGATAAGTCCTAAAGTATTTTAATAGGTGGAAGGAGAAGCAGAGAATAAATAGACAAAATACTGGAGCAATTTTGAAAGGCCTTTTCTGAGAGATCAGATTTTGCCACAAAATGCATTTACACATTCTAGGTCAGAGCCATTGCTGAGGATCTGACCCAGAATGTTTCTTTAACTAACATCCGTATTCACACTGATGGGCTTCGGTCTGTGAAACAGTGTCCCTCATTGATAAAAGTGGAGGGCTTTCAGCACCCTGGACAGCAAGGACTTTACAAGCTGTATTAGGCCTCATTTCAGCCAAGCACTTTTAAAGCACATGCTTACATCTTTGAAGTCAATGGGACTTAAGTGAGTGCTCAAGTTCAGCAGGTGCTCATGTGTGTTTTTGACTCAGGGGCTTAGAATGTAAACATCCTGCTCCCAGTTAAGCCAATGGAGTGAAAATGAAGCTTTCCTGATCATTCTGTACAAGGAATGATAGTAGCTGGTATATAACAAAAAGAGTCTTGTTACATCTCTAATAATACAGCTGTCATTTGTCTCCACCACTGAATGAATTTAAATGGGATGATAGGTAAAAATAACATGGAAAGCAGAGCGCCATCAGGGTGTTATGTTTTAAAACTCTTCTGTTCCTTGAAGGGGTGGGGGTGGGGGGGCAGATCAGCAAACTGCAACTTATTTAATTACGACAGGGTAATTTAATTTGAGATTGCAGGAATGGAGAGAAGACAGAGCTGGCTCTGAGAGTTGTACATTGAAACACTTGAGCCCTTTCTTTGAAAAATGTAATTAAGCTGCTGTGCTAATCAATAGCTTGATATGCACCCTGAGCCTAGGCTTTATCGTCACTCGATCTTCAGTAGCTTGAGGCATTTGGATTTCTGCAATAATAAAAAATCCCCGAATAATATAGCCATGATGGTTCAGAGAGTAGTCATTTTTCTTTCCACAGTGGCTTTTTTTTAACCCCAGCACCCCCTGCAGGGCGGGTCTGGGCTGTCAGTGAAGGATCATGTGGTTCCTTTCACACTTGGTTGATTGCCCCATAAATCCCCTGGGAATTCAATGCAATACACCTCAGTTCATGTAGCTTGTGTGCACTAACCCTGACCCGACCCTGCGTGAGTTCGGGTAATTCACTTAAGCTCTTTGACCCAGAGCCTCAAAGATATTTAGGGACCGAACTCCCGGCCATTTCAATGGGAGTTAAGTGGCTAAATGTCTTTGAGGCTCTAGGCCTTTGTGTCTCAGTTTCCACAGATGTAAAATGGGGGTCATAACACCCACCTACCGCCCATGGGTGCTCTGCTTAGTATGCGAAGAGTTATTCACACATTATAATACTGCTACTGCTTCCACTGTGTCTGGGACCATCTGTGTCGAGGACTCAATTCCACAAAGGGCCGAGACCCTCAACTCCCAATGAAGTCCATGGCTGCTGAGATCAATTAGCACCTCAGCATCTTGCGGGATGAGGGCCGTAGAAGGGTGTCATTGGATTTGTCCCACAGCTCACTGTGCCCTCGTCACATGTTCTCCAGTCACGGGCCAGGACAACAGGTTCCTTATGGCACCGCCATTTGTGTGGCACACCACACCGGGGCATGTGCTGCTGGCCCATAAAAGGGGATCTGCTCCTTCTCTCCCACAAGCTACTGGGTCCTTCTCTCTGGAGCTGCAGAACAAGCGAGCTGCTGGGAAAGGCAGCTGCCTTGCAAGTGCTGCGTTCGTGGGACAGCGAGGCCCACCAATGGTTCCATGCTGCAAACAGTGGTCGGAAGCACGTTGGCAGAATTGTTGCCAACGGTAATGCAACAAATATAGAGGGCCCCAGCCCCAGCTGGGATAAATCAGTAGAGCTACTTAGAAGTATAGTTACTATGCAGGAGGCTCTGGCCCAGGGAGTGTAGTGCTGGGACATCCATCCGCTGGCTGGGAAAGTTATTGAGGATTTCCTTGGCTTCCCCCGACTAACTGATCTATGGCTCAAGGCCCATGTGTATCTGGGCACAGACAACCCACTGATGGCAAGCTACAGTGACTTATGTCTTTGTCAAGGTGTGTCTTCTTTCTAGCCGTTGTCACCTGTTGGCGTATCCAGCCACGCTGGTGTTTAAAGGGCGAAGACCTGAAAAGCTTCCCTTTTAACCCAGCGTTTGCACTTGTCTAACGGTGAAAGAACATGAAAGCCCAGCGAGAAAATCTGTATAAAACGGAGCTGTTGCTGCTTGTTTTCTTCACCCAGGCATATTATTCTCGGCGGGCTTCTAACACTGACGTTTACAAGCCTCTCCAGGAGGCTGCTTTGCTTCTGAGCATCACTTTGTAACATCTCTACAACCCAGACCAGTTTCTCTTCCTCTCTGGGGCCCCAGCTGAGCCCTGTAAGCCCTGTCCACAGCTGGGGCTCGGGGGGGGAGGGGCAAGTATAAAGAATCTGTTTGTGCCTCTCCCCCCAAAGCTGGGGGAGACGCCACATTTGTCCACGGCGCAGTGTAGCGGCACCTCATGGCTGTTCTAAACGATACCAGCTGCAAAGGGCCTCTCCAGCCGTCAAGGATTACAGGAGTACAGGTGCCCATCAGGCAGCCCTGCGTTTTTTACTGGCCGTGCCCGAGGCTAGGCCTGTCTGCTGGCTCCGTACTACTCCTGCGGCCTTAGTGCAAATGACAAGCCCCAGGTGGCTGCGGTTCCCCTTTGGGCTCTAAGGGGTCACGGTGGAGTCCAGGACTGGGCCCCTGTCTCTGGGGTAAAGCTATTGATTGCAGGGCCAGGGCGGTTACTCGCTATTTCCGGCAGCATGAGACTGGCATCGGGCGCAGTGACTCATTTCGAGCAGGCCAAAGCGAGGGGAATAAACAAGGCTCCGGGAACGCAGGCGAGTGTGGCAGGAGGAGCGGGGGCAACCGCGTCCCTCCTTCTTGCGTGAAGGGACTGTCAGTCACCGGGGACAAATCCCATTTGCTCGGTGTCACGTTGCGCTGCTTGCCTTTCAAACACCCGACAAGGGGAGTGATCGCATTCGAGATTAGCCAGCTTGTCACTAGGCTAGCACAGCTCTCCTTGGGCCCGTGGTAGTACAGGTGGGCAGAGACACGGACGAAAGGGGGAGTGGAGGGATCAAGGAACACTTGGAGCTGGGCCCCTGTTCTCGGCTGCCCTGCACTTCATACAGCGAGCCAGTGACCCCCGGGCTAGCTGTTGATCAGCTGCCTTTGCCCTCACTCTGCCCTGGTGTAAATGACCACCCAAGGTCGGTGCAATGGAGCAGCAGGCCTGGTGGCTAGACATTAAGCTGGCTGGCGCACACAGGGACGGGGCGGCAGAGAGAAGGCTGCTTTGGTTTGCCCACGTTATAGCTACATGTTGCACTGGGGGTGGGGTGAAATAACAGTCCAGCAAACACAGGCGCTGACGTTTGCTTTTGCTGGTGGGTGGTTTTGGAGAGATGTTTGTGGGGGGCTTTTTTGGGGGGGGAAACGCTGCCAGTTTTGGGGGGAGGCTATTTTCAGCATATTTATACACCTCCTTCATATTCTAGTTATTGAATACATGCCCATCATTGATATCTTAGTGGGTGGTGGGGCCTTGGGGGAGGGGACAGAGAGGAGTGGGCAGGAGCCTCTCAGGGCAGGGGATGGCAAGCAGTGAGTGGCAGATGGGGGGGATTTGGGGGAGGGGGTTGAGAGGAGTGGGCAGGGAGGGCACCTTAGGGGAAGAGGCAGATTGGGGGGGGTGAAGCCTCAGGGGAAGCGACAGAGCCAGGGTGGAGCACGGGCGGGGCCGGGGGGGGAGGCCGAGCAGAGGTGGGGCTATGGGGCGGAGCGGGGGCAGGGCCACAGTATGGGCACCGGTGGCCCCCCACACTTCTAGGGAGCTTCCCGCGCTCCTGTCCAGCCTCCCCAAATGCAAGGTCTATGCGCTGCCTAGGACTATGGCTTGTGGGTGCTGAGCACCCACTATTGTTTTTGGTGGGTGCTTGAGGCCTGGCACCCTCACAGAGGCAGCACTTATGCCAGAAAACCATTTAGAGCCTGATTTCCCCGTCTCCTCCCTCCTTATGGCATCAGCTACAGCTGGGCGTAGTGGGTGTAAAATGCTACCCCATTGGGCCGGTCAGAGTCGTCTCCGCTAGGGGCCGGGCCCCAATGGAGCAAGTTTGATGCTCGTCTGAGGGGGTGCCCGTGCGCTGAGGGCAGTGGAAAAGAGAGCGCGGGAAGGACTGGTCATGGGCGCTGGTTTACGGGAAGACGCTACCAGGCATGTAATAAACGCCGCTGTGGCTGAGCGATGGAGATCTCTCCACCTCCAAACCATCCAGTGCGGTCACTTCACCCCGCTCAGAGGCTGCTGACGCCAACCTCGTTAAGTCAGGCCAACGCTGGAGAAGGACACGCGCGCTCTGCTGACAGCGCCGTGGCACAAAGGGAGCTTTCCGTCACCGTTGTGCACAGCCCATCCCTGATCCATCCCGAGTGTGGATGACAATAGCCCCAGGGCTACGCTTGTACCGGCTCCCCAGGGGCTGGCCTGCTGGCTGGGCATGGCTGGAGCAGAGCCGTCTGTGCTATGCCGGTTCTCGGACTGTGCTGCTCACTGCAGTACCTGAGACGTGCCCTCAGCTTTTCCCCTCCGCTTCCCCAACTGCTCCGACAGAGCCTGGCTGTCGCGCGCTGGGGAATGCTGGAACGCTGCTTGGCTCTTTACCCGGTGCTAGAGTTTACTACCACGTTCCTTAGCTTTGCACAAGCGCCCAGGAGCACAGTCACAGGCGCCTTTTACACCGCCGGCAAGTAAAACAAGCGCTTTGGGACGGGCCCTCGCTTTGCTCTATGTCTGTACAGTGCCTAGCACAATGGGGCCCCAGTGGCTGACTGGGGGCCTCGAGATGCGACCGCAGTACAAGTGACTAGTAAGACCAACCTCTGCTGGATCGGCAGGTCCTCGATACGTAAGGCAGAGGCTCCTCCCGTCTGGCCTGTGTTCTTTCGCCAGCCCCCTTTTCTCACATGGTTTCTTGTCCTTTGCAGGTCCCCGGAGCTCAGAGCCAAGCTGTGGCCATGGGCGAGAACAGGAAATTTGCCAATAAGCACAGCAAAAAGGCGCTGAAGGCCAGTCTGACCCTGGGTATCCTGCTGGGAATGTTCTTCGTGGCCTGGCTCCCTTTCTTTGTTGCTAATATGGCACAAGTAAGTCCTGGGCAGAAGAGGCCAGAGAGGCCCTACCCCTATACGTCAAACCCACTCACCGCCCCGGGAAGGCCCCTGAGAAGGAGAGTTGGTCACTGGCGCGTCTGATAGCGATTAGCTCAATGTCTATGGTAGGGCATCTTCTGCATTGCATGGTAGGGAGCTTCCCTCCTTCTGGCCCTCTGGCCCTTCCCGGGCCTGCCCAGATGGACTTTTAGACTGTAATCTCTTTGGGGCGAGGACTGTCACTTTTTTATGTTTGTAAAACACCCAGCCCCGTATCAATGACAATGAGTTAGGGCCAAGATTTAGGAAGCAAAGAATTTGGAGATTTTATTCATGGCCCTTCCTAAAAGTCAGTTTACCAAGCCCAGCCCCCCTCGGAAATCGCTTTCCTGCCCACCACCTCCCAGCCACACAGCTGCCTCTATGCCAACACCTTGCCACTGGGTGCGCCTTGCTAATCTGTGCTGCTGCATACATCAACCAGGAGAGGGTGCACTACAGGCAGCCAACTGCTGAAATCTAACCTGTCTGGGGCACAGACAACGTCACCATTGCACCTGTAGCCAAACCCAGCTCCCTCTGGAAATGGAGTTTGGACTCCTTGTCTCCCTTCCCTTTCCACAATGGCCCTGTCTTCATTTGCTGAGCAGTTTCTTTAGTTGCCTGCCCCAACCCTTGAGCCGGACGGGATCTGCCCCAGGACCCTGCAGTGTTTGTTGCATGCAGTTCCTTTTCTCTTAACCCCCATGGGGACCTGCCTTCACCAGGCCAGGCTTCGCCTCCGACCTATGTTGTGCAGAGCTGAGTGGGAAGTGAGCCATAGCAGCAAGGTGTTGCCATGCCATTGCAGATGATGCTGGGAGAGGTCAGGAGGAATGGCCTGTTCTAATCTGTGCTCTGTCTCCCTCCCAGGCAGTGTGTGACTGCATCCCTGCCGGCTTCTTTGACGTCCTCACCTGGCTTGGGTACTGCAACAGCACCATGAACCCCATCATCTACCCCCTCTTCATGAGGGACTTCAAAAGAGCCATGGCTAAGTACCTGCCCTGCTGCCGGCGCTCTTGGGAAGGCAGACCTAGCGCCATCTCCCTGTCCATGCGGAACTCCAACAGCGGGGCCCGGCTGGGGATGTCTCTCAAGAACGTCCTCACGCTGCAGGGCGAGACGGACTCAGTTGACTCGGTCATCCAGGTGAACGAGCACATCTTGCTGCCTGCCTGCAAAGACCCCCACCTGGAGTCCATCCCAGCCACGGCTGCCGACTCAGTCAACCTCTTCGACTTAGATCACATGGACCAGGAGCTGCAGATCAACCAGCTGAACACGCCCATGGATTGACTACGCTGCCCCAATGGGGGTGGCATGAGGTTAGGAGGGACCTGCTCTTGGTTCCCCCCACAAGCTTAGGCTATGCACAGACACCTTAGCGGTTCCTGCTGGAATATAGTGACACCCTGGATGGGGAAGCCAACGAGGGCGTATGTACATGTACAAGCCTTCTGAGCCAAAGTGAAGCATTGCTATACCATAATACACTCCCCCTATACATAGAAACTGATCCCAATGTTCGCTGTCTCCCTAATCGTGGGGGGGAGGGGAAACGTGTCTTTGTATGGAAATCACTGACCATTTTCCAGTGGTTACAGGTTGGGATTGTTTAAATATGCTGAAGCCAAACGCTATTGCCAAGTTTACCTGCCTGGTGTCACTTTCCTTCTTCTCTACTTGTTTTCTCACTGTCTCACGTCCCCCTCCTGCTTTGTAATGTGGAAAGCAGCACAGGCACTTTTACAGCCTGACCCACGCGTGATCTGCCCAGGTTTTAAGTGTTTTATGGTCCCTGAGCTAAGAAAACAGTGGCGACATTTTCTCCTCCGCTCGCCTATAATGTGGAATTTTAAAATGGGATTGAAAAGCAGCGCATAGTAAAATTACAGCCAGAGAGAGAGAAACAAAACCTACCAGGCACTGAAGGCAGAGGGGTCCAGAACAGCCAAAGGCAGCCACTGCTGGCCATCACCACTGGACCCCGAGCACTTTGTTAGCAGAACATCAACACTCAAGTGCTCAGATGCTACAGGGAGGAGGGCATAGCATTATCTGACAAGAGAAGTTGATAAGACATAAGAACGGCCATACCGGGCAAGACTAAAGGTCCATCCAGCCCAGTATCCTGTCTTCCGACAGTGGCCAATGCCAGGTGCCCCAGAGGGGATGAACAGACCAGGAATAATCAAGTGATCCATTCCCTGTTGCCCATTCCCAGCCTCTGGCAAACAGAGGCTAGAGACACCATCCCTGCCCATCCTGGCTAATAGCCATTGATGGACCTATCCTCCATGAATGTATCTAGTTCTTTTTTTTAACCCTGTTATAATCTTGACCTTCACAACATCCTCTGGCAAGGAGTTCCACAGGTGGACTGTGCATTGTGTGAAAAAATACTTCCTTTGGTTTGTTTTAAATCTGCTGCCTAGTAATTTCATTTGGTGACCCTCTGGTTCTTGTGTTAAGAGAAGGAGTAAACACCACTTCCTTATTCACTTTCTCCACACCAGTCATGATTTTATAGACCTCTATCATATCCCCCCTTAGTTGTCTGTTTTCCAAGTTGAAAAGTCCCAGTCTTATTAATCTCTCCTCATATGGCAGCTGTTCCAGACCACTGATCATTTTTGTTGCCTTAGACCATGAGAGCAGCTGTACGGTCAGCTAAGGCTGTGATTCTCAGACACTGTGCGGTGTTACAGTACTGGAATCAAGGCTCTATGCTCCGTCTAATTGCTACTCTAATTCTCAGCCTCTCTTCTCATCCCTAGCGCCTGACGCCTTTGTAGCACATTCGCGTTCCTGAGCTGGATCACGAGCAGCTCCAAGCCTCATGCTCACCCAAAGCCAGTCCCTAGCGTGGGTTAGAACATGTGCAGTTGAATGGGCGATTGTGGGGAATGGGCGATTACAACCAAGGGCTTAGTCCTACAAACTGGGGCCGTTGCCTGAGAAGCATTGGCAGTAAGGCGTGTTCCGGCATCTCCCCCCTTGCAGGGATGGTGTGATGCTTTTAGTTGGAAGGGCCACTCCCTGCGAGCTGCATGACTATCAGCCAGTGTTTGCTGCTCCTAAGCAGGTGCTGAACAGTCCCACGCTGCCACCCCCCCTACCACACACACACACTCGCTTGCTCTCAGAGTACCAGCACTGGTTCCTTGAGAAATCATCAGCGCGGTGGGTGTCTGAGCAGAACATCAGGATGCTGAAAGACTCATTATATGGTGCGTCTCGGCCACAAAGAGGAAAAGAGTCACTGATAACTAGCTTCAGAAATAATGATTTTTTTTTTTGCTCTTACAATCCCACTGCAGAGGCTGATGGGACGTGAACCGCAGCGGGTGACACCGGCCACTGTGCTTTTAGAAGCTCTGTTAATGAGGCAAGAACTCCCATCACTGGCCAGAGAGCAGCAGGGTTAGCTAGTGCTGGGAAAGTCTCATGGTGCCGCTGTGATCAGAAATCTCAGCTGCCCCCTCAGCTGTGCAGAACTCACCGTCTGGTACTCAAGGGCTTGATTTGTTCAGTCCCCCCACTTCCAAGTAGAATTACTATGCTTATGCCCTGCCCCCTGACCCATTTAATTACAATAGCTTTTAAAAGATGGTGCAACAACCTCGTCTCTTTAATACAGGCTTAAACAGCCAGTTCTCCTGGTGTAGGGAAACCCCTGGCTGCTTCTCTTGAGTCTTCCTGTTTGAAACCCCCCAGCGTGGGGTTCATGTCAGGGAGGGTGGGTGGAGAAAGCATGTGGGGGTAGAGTGCCATACTGCTCCAGCAATGCCCAGCTGCCAGCATGCCCATGGGGTGGGGAAGGAGAGGGGCCTGCAGGCATGTTAAGAGATGCCATGAGCACCCATAACTGCCAGTGAAGGCAGTTGGCATTGCCGGTGTCGTGCACCGCTGAAAAGCAGACCAGGAACTGCTCTCTGCCTGCGTTTCCTCACTTGTAAGGTGGGGGATAAGAATGATCCCCCCACTTTTGTAAAATGTTTTGAGAGACTCAGATGAAATGTGGCTAAGTGACGGCGCCGTGGCGTTGTCGTCATTCTGGATGCTGTTGAAGGGAAGGGATTCATTATAATGGGCATTTGTGTTATGAAAAAATCAGGGGAAAACTCTTTTAAGGGGGAAAAAGTCAAATCTGCTCTGCATTTTGGCCCTGCTGCTGCTCTTTGGGCCTTGTGACGTTAGGCCTGAGTCGAAATACGCTCGGGGTCGCAGGAGAGGTGGTGTCCTGGCTGAACTTTGAGATGGGCAATGGCAGCTTTCCTACCTACAACTGCCCCAGCACTTTGGATACAAGGTTGAGTTTTATTCTCGTGCCCTGTGAAATGGCTTCAACGGTGAGAAGTGATTGGTGCCTAAGGTTTGTAAAAAACGTTGGAATAAAAGATATGCTATGGTATTAGTACTGACGTGATGCCTGTCCATAGAGGGAAGTAAGGGAAGACTGTGTATGTGTCAACAACAGCAGCACCAGCCTATGTCCCCACTTCCCACCCCCCAAACAGGCTTAGTTTCCTACCAAGCCTGCATTTGGAGCAAGATTTTACCAACTTATATTGTTTTAAACATAAAACTTGAAGCTGTAGTTAGAATGGGGTGTAAGTCTTTGACAGCCCGCTGGACTGAATCCTGCTGCACCAGCCAGCAGTGGAAGGGTAAGTATACCACAGCCTGCAAAGGCACGGCTGAGCTGCAGCAGCATGCATCTTCTGGAAGCCCCAAGGAGGCATTCTAGCTGAGAATCATCAGACAAGGGATCACGCTGGAGCATGGCCCCTTTGGAGCTCCTGCACGGGGACAGCACCCTCGCTGGAATCCTTGCTCCGACCTCTAACCTGCAGCCAAGGAGATGAAGTACTGCCCTTGTGGCCAAAGAGGGCATGAAGGCTGAGAACCTAAGAGTTAGGACACACTGAGCTCCTTGGTGACCTCAAAGCTGAGATCACAATGAATGTCCAACACGACCTCAAGAAAGTCTTTCCAAAGCCAGTGCCTGTCCTCCATAAGCTGGGAGGTGACCTGCTTTCTCTAGGGAACACAGACCTCTCCGTCCCAGACGGCTTTCGATGCCTGGGCCTGGTGCAGCCCACGGTGCATGGTTCCCCCTCACCTATGATTTTGGGGAGTGGAGTGAAAGCCCACAAATGGTCTCCTTGGGCAGGTACAGGAGTGGCTGTGTGTGTGGCATTTTGGAAACTGCAAGTACAGATTCCCTTGTTTATGTGGAAAGTCGCTGCATGAGGGCCATGCAATGAAAGTGGAGTATAGTTACTGCCCTTCAGAGCTTAGGCAGAAACTGCACAGTTCAAGCTGGTGACGCCAACTCAACGGTAAAATCACGAGAATCAGACTTTGTTCTTCTCTAGCACCTTTCATCCAGGGAGCGCAAAACATTTGGCAAACTGTCTCAATCCCCAGTGCTCAGGATCATTCCTCCCCTTTTACATATGGGGAAACTGAGGCAGGAACTTCGCAAAATGTCTTGTGCAACGTCTCACAATCAGCCATTAGAAGAGTCATGATGAATGAACCTGGGTTTCCTCCCTCTATTGCCTCCGTATGAAAGGCTGGTTAACAAGATCTGAGATGCACAGACACAGGTGAATCAAGCCCAACTGTACATGTAAAACTCCAAACATACCTGGCCACATTAAAAAAAAACAACAACCCCAACAATGCAAAACAAATTAAACCTTTTAATTTCCTAGTGAGAATACCAAACAGGGGGTTCCTGGTCTCCAAGATACTCTTTCAATGCCCATCAAATCACCTGGTTCCCTAAGACTCCCAAGTTACAGCAGCATTTTCTTATAAAGGTGACAGTTGTTCCCCAAAGAATAAAGGCCAGTGCCTCAGTGGGTGTATATCCATCACTGAATTACAGCAGCTGAGCATCTGCCCCGGGGTCCTTTCCTCCACACATGGGAGAACCCATCGGCAGTAGCTCTGAAGGTTTTGATTCAGTAATGCTCCTACGCTGTATGCCAGTTTCCATGTGGTCCTGAAAGCAGCAGTTGAAGTGTTCTCTTTGGGGTTCTGTTCCACGTGCAGGGCTCCAGTGTAGGGCGACAGCACCTTGTTAAAGCATCTCTACGCAGCATCAGTGACATGGCCAGTACATTGGTATGTCAGTCTCGGTGCTAGTTTGTGCACAAAAGCACTGAGGGGAAAGGAGGAGTGGGGGGGCTCACCACTGACACCACAGTCCCACCAGCCAGCCATGAGCCATTCCTAGGGCAGCAGCAGAAGCTAGAGGGACAAGGGAGAGAGCCTGATGTCTCATGTCAAACTCCCACTGAGTCATGAATTTTTCATGGGTAGCAGGGGAGGAAACAGAACCAACCCAAGAGGCTGCAAGAACGGCTGTGAGATTTCAGCCCCGCCTGTCACAGGAATCAATATTCCCCTCTGGAAAGCAGATTGCTCCTTCCCCGTTAGATCAAAGCAGCCTGGCTGACCATGTGCCTGCAATGGTGGCAGTTGGGCCTTTCCGCACCAGCTCTAAGCACTAGCTGCTGGCGTTTCCCATTATGTAGCGGGAAGTGATGGGAAAACAGGAGGAAGCAGTGACCATGGCATCCCAACCCCGTCCGCTGGGAAGCTCACCGGGTTGTAGAGTCATATGAGAGAGGTTTTAATCCTAGCAGAACATCCTCTCACCATAACACACTCAAAAGGATCCCTGGTTTGTTTCCCGTCAAGACAGACAACTCTGGGTTATTCAATGGGTCTGGTGCCTCTCTAATGCAATAGCACAGCAGCGATGGACGTTATTACCTTTGCTAACAACCGGTTTGTCACATCCATTTTCTGGAGGGGCCTCTAGCTCCACAAATCCTGGGATTCCCCTGGGATGAATGTTCTGTAGTCACTGCCCCTAGAACTGGCCGATGGCACCAGTGCTGTTTTGAGGGGAGGGGTTTGGTAGATGCCCTTCTGCACTGGAGTGCTAGACAGATCGCGTGCTGTGGCCATGATGCAGCGACCAAGGGAAGAGCCAGTAATTCATTCTGAGGCAGGGATTCAGTCCAGACCTTGGTGTGCTGCTGGCTTTTTGAGGTCATTAGTGTCTGAACAGCCCGGGCAGGGAAGGAAGGTTCCTCCCAGGACATGAGCAGAAGAATCAGGGCAGGGCAGAGGGTTGGCTGGTAAAGGTTTTTCCAGCCCGGCTGGGTTCTGGTCTCTGCTGGCATCCAAAGAGCCTGGAAATTCAGAAACCTCGGGGTGTGCAAGATCCGAGTTCCTGTCACTAGGGTGCAGTCCTTCGCTGGGTACAGGCTGCCAGGACCAGTGATCATGGCTGATGGAGTGATCATCTCCCAAGGTGCTTTCCTCTTCCTGACTCTCACTGTCTGCTGTCGGCTGTCTTTTCTCACCCTGGTTGGAGAAAAGGCTGGGATTCCCCTTCTCCTCCAGACGACACTCCTTGGTTTTAATGCCCACAGCCTTCAGGATAGTGTCCATTTGCTTCATGTAGTCCAGGTGGCCATTCACCTGCAAAAAAACAACATAGTCCTGTGAGTATGAAAAGGCCCATTAATGCCCAACTACGCCAGATCAGCAGAGCTCTGCACATGGGGGCCCAGCAGCTGCAGGGAGATTCAGCCTCAGCTTTGAAAGACAGGGAGAAATATGTCTGAAAAATTCAGTTCCCCAAGACTATTGGTGATTAACCACTACCCCAGCCACATGCAAATTCCCATTGGCTGCTCTATTCCTGCATCACTCCACCCTCTTCATCACCTTTTCTCCATGAGCATTATTTATGCTGCGTGTTTAAAGGCTTGGACACCTCTAGCTTTTAAGAAAAAGTCTTGTATGTTGTCAGGCCAAGAGAGGACGTGTTTGTAGTGGTTAGAGTTCGAGGCTGGGAGTCAGGAGCTCTGGGTTCTGTTTCTGGCTCTGCTACTGATTTGCTGTGGGCAAGTCCTCACCTCTCTGTGCCTTATTTTCGCCACCCGTAAAATGCAGAGAATTGTGTCTACATCCGAGGCGTGTAGTGAGAATTAAGCTGTATTAAGAGTTTTAAGGTTGTTGGGTGGAACCTGCGATAAGACACTACTGAAACACTGTTCTAGCCTTAAGAACATACTGAGAGAAGACTGTGTTTGGAGTACACATCAGGCAGGGCTCTCTCTTACATTGTGATCACATGTAATTACAAGATAGCTACCTTCTGAGAGGCATATTGGACTCCTCCCTAAATCAGTGCAAGCAAGAGAGAGAGAAAATAGTCAGATTTCCCTCTGTTTAATTATAATAATTATGTTTAAGTATAATCAGTTTAAAAGGAACAAGGGAACATTAAGGATCCTAACCCGCCAGTCTGATGGCAGCCAGCTGCCTTTTCACTCCAAAGTGCAGCGTCTGCAGAGTGAGGCTTTTGAAGTGGCGCAGCGAAGATCCTCAATAGAAAAAACTTACCTTTAAATATCCTTTTCTATTCTACTCAGCCAAATGTCTGCCAGCAGAAGAGAAACAGACTGGAATTACCATGAAAACGCCATTAGCCTGAGTCATGACTGCTTTCATGGCCCCCAGTTCAGCTGGCAGTAGAGATTTTAGCAGAGACTAAAGGTGTATGATTTTTAATCCTAGGGGTCCTTAGTGTCTGCAGCCAATCCTCTCTCCAACAGCTGGCTCATAATGCACCATGATAGAAGTTCCTTCCTTACCCCAGCTGGTAATCAGCAACACCCTGAAGCATGAACACTAACAGCCTTGTTATTTGAATAAATGTGTCTAATACTTGATTTTGATTTTTCGAAGATATTTACCCCACTAGAATAATGTCCGACCAGCTAAGTCTATGCAGAGCTGCAGGGGATTCAGCCAGTGGGGAATTCCCTTAGGATGGGAAGATCCCCAGCTGCATCTTTAGGACACTTTTAAGTGCTGCAAAGGGGATTTAGTCGGAATCAAAGATCTGGCCCAATTACTGGCAAAGTGAATAGAGTCTCCAGATACTAAACCAGTCCAGAATTATTTCATGTGAAGTCAAAACTCAAACCTAGCCATTTGGATAAAGCAGCTTTTGAGTGGTAACATTTGGATGCACTTAGAACTTGGAGCGAATTGAAGGATTTAATCAGCATATTAATAATTCAATATGCAACTTTAATCAGCCCAGATGGCTCAACAGGCTTGTTATATTTTGAACAGATCAGTACTTTAATTAAAATAACCACCAAAGGCCTAATGGATTGACTGTTCAGATGTGCACATTGTTCTCAGAAAGTCTGAATCCTTTATTCATCAGTATGGGGGTTTAGGAGGCGGTGAAATAAAGGACGTTAGTTTAGAGGTGGATTATGTGGAGAGGAACAGGTACTGGATTTACTGGAAAATAAAATGTTTAAAGTCTCCTGTTTGGCTCCATTTCCATCCCGAGATGTGCTCCCTTTAAAGACAGCTGTTACATTTCCTCTAGTAGGGCAAGACTGCTCAGTGAGACAACTCTTGAAATCATTCTTACTACAGGGCTGATTCCATATGGTACAGAGCCCAGAGTCCAGGGGCACATGAATTCTTACTGTTTGGACTTACACTGACTTCAGCGGGCTGTGGATCGGGGCCTTAAGGAGAAGAGGTAGTCCCAAGGGACACATGCCGCCATGAAGCCTTATATGGAACTGGAGATGATTGCCCAAGAGTCTGCAAAGCCAGATAAAGGCAAGCGCTGTACAGAGCTGAATGGTAGGCAGGACTCTTTCCCAAAAGTGCACTATATACTGTAGAGCTGAGCAAAGAATTGCCAGCAAAACCTGTTAGCCAAATGGAAGCAGCCAGAGCTTCAGGGAAATTCCTCTGCCATCGTGACTGGAAAGTGCAGCTGTACTAGGTCCTTGACGGCCTGCTTTTGAAATGCAATCCACCATTCGGAAATCTTGGCCATTGCACCTCAGCTGTTGCACAAGGAGAGCCTTAAAAACAGGGAAGGAGGGGGAATCTAAAGGGAGCTTTTCAAAAAGCGTTATAAGGCTTTAATGGAAGAATAGAGAGTGTAAAATGAAAACACCTGTTTGATTATTCTTCGTGGCCAGCTGCAGTAAGAACTAGAAAAAGAAATGCAATTAAAAAAGTGCTTTTCTAGCCAAAGTTATTACTTTATAGCTTGTGGCAGGAAAATAAAAATCATGGGCCAGATTCACCGGTACGCACTGGTGGCCTTACTCCGTTAAAGTGGGTTTTACAGTTGCTTGCATCACCAGAGTGGCACAACGCTGCTGGACTGTACCGAGTAGCACAGAACAAGGGTGCAGAAAGCTGCGGGTGTAGCTACCGACTTCTCCTCTGAACTACAGTACAATTTAAAGGAGTTCCCATCACAGACATTTTGGAAATGTTTTAAAATTCAGACCCATCCAAGAGTGCCAGAAATGTCCTTGTACATTCTCAGCTGTGCCTAATAAATTCAGGCGGAATGATTTCTGCTCCGTGTAATAAGTGCCTGGGGTTATGGTGTCATAAAAACACAGTTCAATTTGCAGGAGCTTTTAAAATAAAACAAAATGTTGTCCCATGCCTGTAACCAAACCACTGAAGGTCTCGGCCTGGAGACAAGTGATGGGCCTTCTGCCCTGGATGCTGTTGAGTGGATTAATGACAGCAATTCCAGGTGGAGAGGAGAGGGGGATACACAGCTGTGTTGACAATGGAATCAATTTGTAGTTATCACACAGCCTTCTGTTAGTCATAAGCTCTTGCTGGTCCTACAGCTCTGCTCAACTGACTGGGCTGTTTGAGAAGCTCTGAGAAGGAACAGATAAAGCAGCAGTATATGTATAAGAGAGGATCCTTGCCCAAGGATCAGCCTTTGAGAACAGGGAAGGGATTATTACAATTTTAAGCATTTTGGCTATATGACTGCAAAACGTGACCTTCAACTGCGTACAGCCTGGAGGCGACACTTGAGAGGGTGTATGGCGTGGTGAACAGGAAGTGACCTAGGAAGCAGTCGACCTCAGCTCTAATTTTGGCTTTGTCATTGTCATTGACTCACTATGGGTATGAACCGGATTCCAATACCCTTAGTCAGGCTGTCTCTCATTAATTAGTAGTAGCAGCTAGAGACCCGCGCCTGCGACCCTGTTGTGCTAGTCACTGTACATTGTAACACAAAGCAAGAGAAAGTCAGTATCTGGAAGAATTTGCAGTCCAAACAGACAAGACAGACAGACGATGAGAGAGGAACCAGAGATGGGAAGTGACTCACTCAGAAGACCAGTGTCAGAGCCAAGAACAGAACTGTTGTATTCATTCAGATGGAAGAGATGGGCCCAGAGACTCAAAAGTGTTAACATAACCCAATCACTGTCAACATTAAACACTGTTAAACAAAGGTTGGGGTTGGGTACCTAGAGACCTCAGCACGCTTAGTACCATGGCAATACGCCATTCAACATCCTTTTAACCTTTCTGTAAAGATAGAGAAAAAGAAGGAAAAACAGTGAAATCTTTAAAATGTAAAGTATCAAGTACAGCTTTCATTTTAACAACATTTTTTGTTCCCTTTCCCTTCAGCTGGAGAGAGTTTTTAGAAGGACCCCCCCATCTGACCATCTTTTAGATGGTAATAACTGTCCTTTTGGGGAAATGAGAAACGTAAGTTGTGATGGGCTGGAGATGTTGAAATCCAACCTTGTTTCCTAATAGACAAGACCAAACACACAAGAAGGGAAAGAAAAGAACAGAAAAGATTGAACATGCAACTTCTGTCTCTGGTGTTGATTTTCATTTGCAACCTCACTACTGGAGAAACACAAGCATGGCACTTGGTCGCCTTAGCCGCTCCAAGACTTGGCTAATGCATACCAGCATTGGGTTATTCAGGGCATTGCTTTTCATTGCCTCCATGGTCACAGGCTTACAGCAGTGCTGGCATTTGGGGTTTAGCTATAGCTGGTGGAGGTGGTGAGGTCATCTGGGCTCCTTTTCTTGGGGCCAGTCTGGTCAGAACAGCTCTTGGGATTAGGATGACAAAGGCCCTGTGGTGTCAAAGTGGATCCCGAGGACATGGTGGGGGTGGCAGCCATGATGGTGGAGCAGTTGTTGTCAGACAGCATCTTCTGCTCATTTTCCCCAAAAGCCTTTTCTTTTTGAGAACCCCAAAGGGAGTGAAGGGTGGAATAGCCCATCCCCTCATTATTTTGTTCACCAATTAGGTCTAATTTCTGACATAGCAATTTTGGTTCATTGATTTCTGGCCCCGCGCTTCTCGTTTACCCAGCCTGATCTTAACACAGTTCTGGAGCTACATCAGGAGGCCTTTTTGTTTGGACTAATTCAGTCTGTCTCCCTTTTGCACCTTTTCCCATCGACATTTGATATTCTAGGTTATTGTGACGTTTTATAAACTTTCATTCACTTTTTACAGTCGGGCTCACAGCTAGGGTAAATTTGTCGGCCCAATTATCACAACAGACCCCACGGCTCCTGAGTTCCATTCCTGTGCTCTATTTACGAGACCACCCTGTGCGGTACCTTACTCACCAAGAAATCCCTCTGCAATCACTGTGATTTCCCATGAAGTAAGGTGCTATTCAATGCGAAGAAAGGCACCAGAACCAGTCCCTAGGGGAACTTGTGCCCTTTGATCCCACTGGACCTCAGCTTCTCCATCTGCCCAACAGGGATAATGCTGCCGACCTACCTCTGTAAGTGCCTTTTAGATCTAGGGATGAGAAGTGCTATACAAGCGGCATTATTATTTGAAAGGAAAGGACAACGGTTTCTTATCATCATATAATGCAGCAAATCTCCTCTCTGGTGCACGGCCTACAGGTAAAACGACCTTTCACCGTGTTGATCGCTGGCACCTTTGACATTATTAATCAAACTGAAGCTGACCTGCTCTATGCACAATGACCTGTATTATACCATGGGTGGGCGAGACCAGGACACATGTATCTGTCTATACAAGAAAACATTCCACAAATACATTAGAAGCAAGAGGAAGACCAAGAACCGGTTAGGCCCATTACTCAATGAGGAGGGAAAGAGAACAGAAAATGTGGAAATGGCAGATGTGCTAAATGCCTTTTTTGTTTCAGTTTTCACCAAAAAGGTTAGTAGTGATTTGACGTCTAACATAGTGAACGCCAGTGAAAATGAGGTAGGATCTGAAGCTAAAAATAGGGAAAGAACAAATTAAAAATTATTTAGACAAGTTAGATGTCTTCAAGTCGGCAGGGCCTGATCAAATACGTGGTCTGAGGACCAGACAGATGTAACCTAAAAAGTGCAGCTCTGGATTTTAGAGGTTTATTCTGACCCCATTACACCTACTTTACACTGGTGGCATTCCAGTGACTTCAGCAGAGTTACTTCTGAGTCACACTGGTATAAAATCAGAATGAGACCCAAGAATTTTATTCATTTTCTCATTCTTAACGTCACGTACAGCATGGCTAGAGCTGGTTGAAAATTTTGACAATTTTTTTTTTCGTCTGAAAGGGGTTTTGTAAAGAACGATTTTCCCCCTCAAAATTTCCATTTAGCAGTATTAAATGTTGAAAGTGTCACTTCTATAGGTAACACTGTTCATTTTAAGTGTCAAATGCTTTCCCCCGACTTTCTTACTGTCTCCCAACTGGAAAAAGTTGGGAAACATTAAGAATGTGGGGAAAAAACACTTTCCCATATTTACAAAATTTCCCAATGGAAAAATTTCATCCAGGGATTTTTGCTGTGTGTATTTATGCCAGGAAAATCCCATTTTTTCGGGCCAGCTCTAAGTGTGAAATTATGCCACTGTAGCTTCTTTAACCCACTCCCAGCAGACACACATATCTATCATATCTATCACCCAGAGGCTGGGTCCCTCCATGGCTTGATAGAAATATTGATGGGCAAATCTCAAACCCATGGGAGCTTGGGCGGCCTCCAGTGAGTATTAGAAGCAGAAAGAATCTGAAGAAATGGAATTCTCCCTCATTCTAGCAACCTGCATTCCAAGGTTGGGCTGGACCTGGTCTTGATCCTGGGTCATCCCTTGGGAAGAACCAGCACCCAACCAATTTGGGAGAGAAACTGATTCAGCACTCTTAGACCATGATGCACCTACTGAATTCAATGGAAATCTTTCCAATGACTTCAGCGGGCTGTGGATCTAGCCCTTAGATACCATGGTGAGAGACAGAAAGGTAGACTGATTAGTGCATCTCACAGAAATGGCAATAAGGAGGGATATGAAGTGACTTTTCAACTGTAAAGAGGCAGCAGAAGGACCCAATGGAAAAGTTACCAGGTCTTGTGGCTTTGGACCAGAGGAACAGGCCACTAAATTGAAAGGGGGAGTGGGTCTGTCACACCCTGAAGACACTCAGGCCAGAGAAGGAGCAAACTGCCTGGTCACCTTCTGGTGGCAGGACCCGAGGCTGGAGGAGGAGGAGGCGCCACCAAGAAGGCCAACTACTAGATAAGAAATGGGGAGAGGAAGAATAGAAGAAGAGGATGGGGGCCACCTGGGGCTTCTCCCAGCTGATGGTTAGGTTCGAGGCAGGGATAACATCCACAGGAGGAGGAGGAGGGGGCAGGGGGTAGTTGGTTTTTTCCTGCACCAAGTAACACCTGGTTAAAGAGAATGTGGTAAAGTGGGTCCCTTCTCACTCAGAGCTTCTTAAAATTGAGCACAAAGTTTCCATGCCCTGGGTAAGGCTTAGACCGACTGATCCAGACTAGCTGACTTCGATGGGAGATGCACTCCGGACATCCCTAGGTGCAGATCAAGCCCCAACAGGCTATTGAAGAGAGTGCATGAGGTGCAGCCGTTTGCTCTGCTGATCAGTGTACTCTGAAATCACTCAGACTAAAGATTCCTTGGCCTCACTGCTAATCGCATGGAGAGATAAAGGGCAGAGCAGCTGAGCCAGGCAACATTCCCCCTGCTCCAGCTGATGAGGCATCGGTGAGTATTCAGTGAGGATTACAAAGAAGCAATAAGCACATGGCCCTGGCAATGAACTCACGGGCACATTCTGCTGTTTACAAGAGCCCAGGACATCTGGATGGCTGAGAATTTCATTTCTTTGATTTTCTTGACACTTGTAATATCCAGGGAGCAGCTTGTAATATTCACAGTGCAGCTTTATCATGCGGTAAAACCCCCACAAACTAAAATGACAGTCCAGGGCTGCCTTGCTTTGGTAGGGTCAGTACGGCACTATCTTGCAGGAACCCCAATTACAGGGTTTGCTTTTTTTTTTTTTTTTTAAACAAACCATCTACAATATTTTTTAAATTTATTTCTGTGTGAGATGGGTAGGGGTAATAAAGGGAATTGCTGCTTCTGGAGCACAGACAATAATCATATCTTACTTTTATAAAGCACTGTTCTTCCCAAAGGACCATCAAATGCTCTACTTGCATAGACAATGCTAATGAAATGCAAGCACCACTGGGGCAGAGCGCCACAGCTGGGGGATCAGTAAGCACCTTCATTTATTGTGAATTCATGTATTTATTTTCAATTATTTTCCTTTTCAGACTGTGTCATTGAATCTATTATTCATGACAAGAGTCAAATTAACAACTCTGGAGTCTGAAGTAAGGATCAGTTGAGCTGCCAGAGGTTTGCTGCTGTTGCTGCTGCTGCTGCTAATAGAGGGAAGGAAATGCAAAGCCCCCCATCATATTCTCCTCCTAAAATCCCCAAACGGTTGTCGTCAGTACCACCTCAGTACCAGTGCGGCTCTGCTCTTCCAGCAGAAGGCAGCGAGGGCTGAGGGTAGGACACTTGAGCAATGCCAGCCTTTCCAGTACCAAAATGCAGAGCATTAATCTCTGCACAGTGGGAAGATTACTCTGGTCACAAAGCGACATTTGTCTGTAACCCTGATCCTGCAGTGTGTTGAGTACTTCCCACAAGATGGGAGTAGAGGACATACAGCCTGTCCCAGAAAAAGCTCAGTACCCTGTACTCTGTACCCTCACATCGACAGACCTAGAAGTGAAACAGCAAGGGCAGCGTAGCCTAGGAGTGAGAGGTATTGAGATGCACAGGGTCCCACCCATGGAAAAGCAGAGTTCCAACAGGTCAGGATCGAGGTGCACTGGCAGAGTTGTATAGAACATATTGTGGAGTTTTTGGCAGTGACTCTTTAGTTAAGGTTGAGTTCAGTTAAAGCAGAGTTAAAATCCTTTTGTTAGGCATGTTAAGCAAATGTTGATCACAACCTAGATTACATCACTTACTGTTAGGACATGAAGTGATTTCTGGAAAAGTTGAAAGTGAATCTCTTCAGTAGTTCAGCAGCTGGAGTGAATTTTAGATGACCATTTGAAAAAATGTAGATCTGGTATCTAAATTTTTCCAGAGCCCTCTTACTTAAAAATGTTTTAACAGTTCAAACATACAGCAGAAGAGAATTTTTTCAAAAGCTCATGTACAGGGAAATTATAGGGTTAAAGCTGACGTTATTAACATTATCCCTTGCTATTGTTTCTCTCCCTGACACAAAAGCTGATAGAGTGAAAATCAGGGGGTCAAATTACTCTGTAGTGTGACTCATCTGAAGTCAACCGAGCTACATCAAAGATAGACCTGCTGGGCAGAAGTTATTTTCGTTTCTGAACTGTGCTCATCCAGGGATATATTTCTTATGAATTAAATAAACCACTCAATCCACATTTTTTTCTCATTTCAAAGCGGGTTGAATTGTAGGTAAAAGTGGCCCTTTAATTACCGTGACATTTCTGGAGTAGGTGGAGATGGAGGGGCGCGTAATCATTATGTGCAATCATCTTTCTGACCCAAGCCTTACTGAGAAAGTCATTCTTAAGTAAGAGATGCGAACTGATGGATATTGTCCCCAGATGCAGCTCAGGTCAATTTCACATGGATACAATCTGAAACACTTCTCCATAGAAACAGATAGCAAGGGCCACGAGCAACCCCGCCCCCGTGCCTCAGAGGTTTGTACTTCTCATCTCAGTGTCCTCTATGGCTGCTAATTAGGGGTTGATTTTGCAGAAGGGCTGAGGCCAGCCCATGCTTTTTGGCAAGTGTTGTTTGCACCTGCAATTTTATGCTTGAGAAATTAATGGTGGGTGTGATTATTCAGATTTGCACCTGCCGTTCATTCTGTGGTGCACAGTGCCCCCGCTGAAGACAGACTGGACATTTCAAAATGTGGCTGCTGTTGCCGCAAAACAATATTCATACACAGCGCAATTATTTGTCCCAGCTTCCTGCTAATTTTGGGATATTGGGAGTTGGGATATTGGGAGTCTTTTTGTTGGGATATTGGGAGTCTTTTCCTAAGTGTCATGATAGAGAATATTGGCCACATGCTCGGGGTTCAGCTGATCGCCATATTTGGGGTCGGGAAGGAATTTTCCTCCGGGGTAGATTGGCAGAGGCCCTGGAGGTTTTTCGCCTTCCTCCGAGCATGGGGCAGGGGTCGTTTGCTAGAGGATTATCTGCTGCTTGAAGTCGCCAAATCAGGATTTGGGGACTTCAACAGCTGAGTCAAGGGTGAGAGTTATTTCAGGGGTGGGTGGGTCAACTTTTGTGGCCTGCATCATGCAGGAGGTCAGACTAGATGATCATAATGGTCCCTTCTGATCTCAAGTTCTATGATTCTATGATTTAATTCTTTCATGCAAGTTGTGGGCCTCAGTTTCTTGCACTTACACCAGTTGTCTATGGTTGTAACTCAATTGACTTAACGGATTTAAATTAGTGGAAGTGAGAGGCTGATCCAGCTTTAATTCTAGCCACTCACCGGACGTGGAACAGTGGAAACCACAGGGAGATCTCGCTTCAAACTGTTTGACGGCTGCAGTGGGAATGGCCAGGGAAGGAGTTGGGTAACATTTGTGGCTGAATGTTTGTGCTCAAGAAAGAGAAAAAGAGTGATATACACGCTGCCCTTCATTCTGGGATCTTCCCAGACCTAACTGGAGAGAACAGTCTTGGCTATGAAATGAGACACAGGGAAGCATTTTTCTGAGTTTTCTCACAGCAGGTGTCATGGCAAAGGGCTAATACAACAAGAGGCCTATCTAAACATATGCATACACTTACCTACTTACAGCAGGCTAGTGTAAATGGGTGTAATTCCCCTGAAATCAAGAGCATCATACCTGCTTACATCACATCTGAGCTTGGCTCAGCAATAGGTTCTCTGAATGCACAACGATTCAATTGTGACCATTTTCAGACCTAAAAATTAACAGCATGAAACTCCTTAGTTTGCTTTGATTAATTTTTTTCAACATCAGACCAAATTCACTCTCATTCCAGGAGGAGTCAAATCTTAAAGGCAAGTTGAGTGCTAATCAAACGCTACAATGATTCACTCAGATGACTTGCCACCCTGGCTGTTCGGAAATGCCACATCACTTTGACAGCATAGGACTGCCAAATGCCAGACATGGATCTGAATGTGCTAATTATCAGTCTCCAACCAGAGCATCTGAGAGATCCCCAAAAGGGACCTTCCTTACTAGACCTGGTTGGAATCTGGAACTTCCATTCAGGGCCGGCTCCAGGCACCAGCTGACCAAGCAGGTGCTTGGGGCGGCCCCTCCGGAGAGGGGCGGCACGTCCAGCGATTCGGCGGCAATTCGGCGGAGGGTCCCTCACTCCCGCTCGGAGCGAAGGACCTCCCGCCGAATTGCCGCCGCAGATCGCGATCGCGATCGCGGCTTTTTTTTTTTTTTTTTTT